>JADLZL010001913.1:0-85005 GCA_015844335.1 Chrysopogon serrulatus
CGACAAATTGAATTCGGTCAAGGTTAGGTTAGCTATAGCCTACAGGTGGAGCTTAATTCAGAAAAAAATACTGTATCTATGGTTATAAGATGTCTTGTGTTAGTTCGCTTCATTTCGAGGAGATTCGGTTCTCGTATTTTGTTCAGCTAATAAATTAAAATTGCAGACTTTGCAGTTTCTTATCCGACTCCATTGCAAAATGCAATGTATGAATGTATAACACGAAAGCCGGTCCACTCTTTTCTCTTTGCACTGCGCTCGTCAAAAGATCTTGGAACGACAATAATGTCGACGTCGACGAGAGCAAAATCTTGCCCCAATGGCCCACCCACACCAGCTTTATTTTTTTGACAATTCGCACCAGCTTTCTTCTCTGAAGAAATCAAAATCTGTGCCAGCCGCCATATGTCTATCAGTCGGCCTGGATAACGACTGCTACCATACCAGCTATTAGCCCCAGCGGACGCGATGTTTAGGTCCGTTCTTCCCGGAGCCGCCACCAGGGCGATTTCGTTGGCGATCGCACTCCCACCGTCACCCTAGGCCACCGCACCGGTGATCCTAGGCCTGCTCCGTCGGTGATCACCGCGATCCCGGCGTCCACGCCCCGCCCACCGACTCCCAGTCGGCGGCGGCCACCGCAAATCGCCGGTTAGCCGTCCTGGCGCCGTCGACCACAGAGTTTCTAAACCCTATTTCCTCCTAGGGTCTAAGCGCCACTTAGGGTTCTAGTGGTGGGATCGTTGTGTGACTGCAACGTTTGCATCGTAGCAGTTCACGTTTGTGTTTTCCTCTCTTGATAGATCGCCATGGCGGCTGCCGGAGATGGAAGGAAGGGTCACGGAAGAGATACTCCGAGGCCTAATGTGACCGATCTGTTGCAGCTACTCAACCTAACAGAGGAAGAAGAAGCTGTGGCTGATTTTAGTGATGATGAAGGAGAGCTGGAATCACCGGTGGTGGAGTGGGCTCTAGTTGGCAAAGTACTCTCTCCATCATCGGTCCACGTGAATACAGTGAGGGCGGCAATGAAACCCGCATAGGGTAATCCAGTGGGTTTGAAGCTCCGTGCAATTGGAGAGAAGGGTTCTAATATGTTTGTTGCGAAATTTGGTAGTAGAGTGGATATGGAGAGGGTTTTGTATGGAACCCCATGGATGGTTGTGTCGGTGTTTGACCACCGATAGCCTGCCACGGGATTCCCGTAGCAGTTGATTCGGACCTCGGCGAACGACTAGAACTCGACGGTTTCACGCAAGAGACACACGGTTTATCCTGGTTCGAGCCCTCGTCGTCGAGTAAAAGCTCTACTCCAGTCGGCCTTGGCCTTTTGCGTTGGATTGATGTATGATTGTGCGTTGTTCGTCTGTTACAAAAGAGGGTGCTCTGGCTCCTTTTTATAAGAGGAAAAGAGCCAGAGCTATGGTTTCTAATCCTAGTCGGATCCATAGGAAGTGTTCTGTTCGATTAACAGAGGTTACTTTCTATTCGTCTAACTAGGATGGTCCGTATTCTACTGAGATCCGTCCTTCTTGCTCTTGTCCCCGACGGGAGCCGTGGCCGGGTGAGTAGCCGTCACGCCCCGTGATCGACAAGCCCCCGAGCATTTCGAAGTAGAACTCGGGGGCGCCTTGCTTCGGAGTGATGCTTCAAGTGGTCTAATGAAGAATTGTTCCCTTTTTGCGCCGTAGGCGCACTCATTGAGTGTAGCCCCCGAGCCTCTTATTACTTATTTATAAGTAGCTGGAGGATCTTGAGAAAAAAGAAAAAGTTGAGGGTGTACGCCCTGTAGCCCCCGAGCCTTCGTCTGAGTTGTTTTTTGTCAAAAAAGAAGTCGGGCAATGGCTTTCAGCCTGTTTGGTGTTGTAAGTGTGTTTCCCTAAGCGTAGCTTTCGAGCTCTTCTGAGTACTTTGTAAAAAATGAGGCGAAGGCTCGTGACTTGCTCGAGCTTTTCCTGAGTTCTTTTCTTGAAAGTAGTCGGATGATGGTTTTTGGTCGACGTGCGCCCATAGGCGCACTCATTGAGTGTAGCCCCCGGGCCTCTTGCTTTTTGGAACAAAGAGCTGGAGGGTCCGTAGTAGCATGATGGCTTTGAAATTGTAGCCCCGAGCTTGAATTCTTTCCCTCAAAAGTAGTCGGGTGGTGGCTTTTTTGATTGTCGTGCGCCTATTGGCGCACTCAATGAGTGTAGCCCCCGAGCCTCTTACTTTTTGGAACAAAAATTTGGAGGGTCTAGAGTAGCATGATGGCTTTGAAATTGTAGCCCCCGAGCCCTTGTCCGGGTTCTTCTGTTGTAGAATTTGGACAACGGCTCGTGACTTTGCTTTTACTGTCCTTTATGTCTGCTTTTATGGTTGGGCGTTTTTGGTGGTATAAAGGCTTTTCTTGTCTTTGGGATATGCACGGAATATACTCTTCATTTGCTCTCTTTCTTGCCTTCTTTTATTGTCCTTGTCAATGCTTCTCTGAATTGGTGAACTTGGTCTATGTACACCGATCTTGGCCTATAAATTGCACTTCCCTTTCGGTTGTTTTCAGAGTCTTGTAGTATGCTTCTTCCTGTTCTTGTGACAATGATAGTTTGTGAGGTTGAATAGCCCCCGGGCTTCTTTCTTGTTCTTCCAGTATGGTCTATTTAGTGGGTAGAAGAATTCTTGAGATAGGGATTAGAGGCAGACTAATCCCGGAGTAGCATTGTGATTGGAGGCTCGTTCTGGTAGGTAGAAGAAGTCTTGAGATGTGCCTTATCTTTGTGTCATTTTGCACTCTTAGTTCTTCTTTTCCACTGCGCGGACATATGCTCTCGCGTGGGGGAAGGTTGCCGAAGTCGCACGATCTTCTAGGTATGCGGTGCAGATCGACCACCGGCCGACGCATAGCTGGAGCTCTCTTGTTCACATGGGGTTCGATCCGACTTGTTTTTGGAGAGGCCCGATGTGATGCTTGATCGATCGGTGCTCCTTTTGGTAATCTTGAATGCTTTGTGTTGGTGTATCAAGGTTGCTTTGGATCTCTTTCGGCTCATTACGCCTTAGAGGTGGTGCGGGTCTATAACGAGGACGGTTTTGGATTCTGCGTAATTATTTTCTATGGCAGAATTCCACTAGGTTCCTTGTAGTTATTGCTTTGGATTTCTTCTGAATTCGATGGGTCTTGTAAGACTTGTAACCTTGTATCCTGTAATATTGAAGAATATTTGATCCTGCAATGATCCGAGTTGTTTTGTCCTGTGTTTACGGTTGTCCGCCTTCGAGCCGACTTGTTTTTGATTAATATGAAGACTGTATATCTTTTAGTAGACTTATTTTGGCTCAGAAGTTGGCTGGCTTCCTTCAACTGGAGTTGTTGGTGGCCGGCTTGTTATGATAATATTGGCAAAGCTATCTTTCTTTGTAACGGCATAGTATTTTACCGTTGGTGGGTAACGGGATACGGACCGTTATCCCATGATTTAAGGGTTTACTGGGCCTTTCCTGTTACTGCGCCTTGTATCCGTTGGCCTTTTTACCGTTGCCCCTTAAGTGGGCCTTTTAAGTCCGGTCTATAAATTAGCCGCGGTTACTGTTCTTCTTGTTCACCTTGCCTTTGCTTCCTGAAACCCTAGCGCCGTAGAAAAAAATCCCTAAATCTTTGCTCTTGCATTGCCGCCACGCATCCTCCTCTTAGTTTGGGTGCTTGATTCGTTGCATGGGAAGGAAGATGGTGGCCTCCAAGAAGTCGGTAGTTGAGAAGTCTGTTCTTGAGGAGGAGGTCGACGAGCAGCTGAATCCCGAGTTTGCTGCTATGAAGGCCATCGCAAAGAACTTCCCCGCCCCGACTACCCAGGAGAAGCATCTGGTTGAGCTGCAGGACTTGGGTATGATCCAGCCCAAGGAGTTCTCCGGTTGGGTTGCGCCTGGTGAGCATCGTGTCCCCGTTCCCCGCCCAGGGGAGATTGTGCTTTTTGTTTCTTTTTTATTCGTGCTTAGGGCTTTGTTTGTCGGCTTGTTCCTTCCTCCACCGTTTTCTTCGCTTCTTTTCCATCTCTCTTCATGATCTTACCCCGAATGGGGTTCTTCATCTTTCTGTTTTTATCCATTTTTGTGAGACTTTCCTTGGCATTCCTCCCTCCCTCAATCTGTTCCGTTTTCTTTTCCGTCTCAAGCCGCAGCCCCGCAATGATTCCCTCCACACCCTTGGTGGATGTGGGATCCAATTCCGGCAAGGGCGTAAGTCGAGCCACTTCTTTGAGTATGACCTTGTTGATTCCGTGAAGGATTGGCGGTCCGAGTGGTTTTATGCTGGTAATCTTGATGGAGGTGCTGGTGCTCCAGCACTCTAAACCTACTCGGGGGTCCCGCCTGTTCCTAATGATCGGTGGGAGAGAGAGCAGCTCACTTCTGCCGAGTTGTCTCTTCTTGAACCTCTTTTCAATAGGATTAGGTACTTGAAGCAGAATGGCTTGTCCGGTTTTGCTATTGTGGCAAGTTACCTCCGTCGCCGAGTACAACCTTTGAAGGCGGAGAACTTTGGCTTTGAGTACTCGGGCGCCGAGGATCCCTCTCGTATGGTGGCCACGACCGAGTTGTCAGATGAAGAGATGCTTGTTCGTCTCCAGAAGATTTTGAAAGGCGCGTCGGTGGTCCCAATGATTGGTTTCGAGTACTCCGCTGATAAACCTCCCCCGCTGTGAGTGTTTCTTCTTATTTATATCTGTATTTCCGAGTTCTTTTTGATTGAGATTGACTAGTTTCTTGTCTTTTTTGAAGTCTTTTGGCAGGGATTTTAACGTTGATGCCTCCCTTTATGTTGATGGGGAGATTGCTCCTCTTCCTGCTCCTCCGGCTGGTCTTGGTCATCAGGTAATTGAAGACCGAGTTGTTTTGCCTGGTATTTCTTTGATGGAGCCTTCTCTTCAGTATGTTTCTTATCAGCCGGTGGCCCTTCCTCGAGTTACTCGTGCTGGTGCTAAGAGACCTGCTGCGGGAGATTCTTCTTCTTCAGCGGCTCAGAAACGGGCGCGTTCTTCTCTTTCTCCTCAGCCATCAGGTAACCTTTTGATAGGTGAGAGGTTGTTTGGTTTTACTTTTGCTCGCTCTTTTTTTTGGAAGGTGGTCTTGATTCTTCTCTTTTGTAGGCGGTGTATCTGTTCTTCTTTTTGACGATGAGGCTGAGGATGTTGATGATTCTCCTCTTCTTCGTCGGTAAGTGTTGTCTTTTTGGCTTTGGTATACATACTTCTTTGTTGTTTTGTTCTGACTTGGCTTTTTGTAGCCCCCGTGCAACTTCTTATCCTTCTCCGGTCTTGGGGCCCTTGCCGGGTCCTTCTCCTTTTTGTATCATTTGTCTTTAGCTTCTTTTGTTCTTGTAGGTCCTTAGCTCCGGCTTCTGATTCTGAGAAGACCGTGAGTGTTGGAGCTATGGGTCGAGTCCGTGCTCGATCCTCATCCAATTGTGGATTACGTCCCGGTGGTGGCTTCATCTCTCGTGGTGGGACTTCTTCTTTTCTTTGCCGGTTCTAGAGCGGGCCGAGTCGACTGCTTTTGTAGTAGAAGAGTTGCCTCTTGCCCAACCCCTAACTTCTCCTCATCCTAGGGTTGGGTGTTCTCCTCCTTTGTCTCCTTTTTATCCTCCTTGGAATTCTCGTCCGTGATTTGAAGGCGATGCGGGATCACGGAAGAAGACTTCAATCCGAAGTTCTCGCCTTAAGAAGCTTGAGGCTGGATTCAAGTCTTTTACTTGAACAATTCCAGGTAGGATGACTTGTTTGCTTTATTTTCTATTTTGTTTTTTTTCTTATCCTATCCTTGTTTTTCTTTTATGTGCAGGAGTATGTCGATTGATTTCGACCTCTCTTTTTTGGCTCGCCCGAGTCCCAAAAGAAGTTGGATGAGCTGGCTTTCGGGGCCGGGCGCTTGATGAGGAGTGTCAAGGACGTCAGTCTTCGGAGACTGCCTTGAGAGCTCAGGTTGTTGCTGCTGTTGAATCTGAGAAGAAGGCTTCTCGGGATCTCCATGGTACTTGTAAATGCTTTTTTGTTGCGTATAGTTTTGTCAACTTTTTTTTTCTCGACTTCTTTCTGCTTCCTTTTGCAGCTTTGAAGAAAAAGTACTCGGAAGAGACTGAAGCTTTGAAGCTTGAAGTAAAAACCTTCCGCAATGACTCGGAGAAGGTAAAGGCGGATGCTGAAGAAACTTTAGCCCGAGCTCTACCTGATTAGGCGTGGTGCCGATCGAGATCTTTTGTAGGCTAAGGCATCGATTGAAGACTTGTCCGTCCGTCTGAAGGCTTCAGAAGACAGGTGGTCAACCTTGCTGAGTTCTGTGCAAGGTCTTGCCACTATGCTGAGGAGGCCTGAAGATGTTGGTCTGACCTGGGTTCAGTTCCTTCCTCGACTGACCGAGCGGACCATCAATTTTGCCAAGGATGCAGTGTTGCTTGGCGTTCAGGGTGTCTTGGCTCGCATCCGAGTAGTTGATCCCAACTTTCCTCTTGATAGAGTGATGGATGGGACCCATACTCCTGAGGATGAACAAGCACTCGCAGAGTCTGAAGCTGTTGTTCTGCCCTTAGCTCAGGAGTTTACTGATCTTGTAGAGATTACGCCCGGTGCGTCCGATGATGGTGATGATCATCGGTAGTAAACTTTTGTTGTAATGAAACTTTGATGTCTTCGCAGATTTTGTATAAAATTTCTTGAATCTTGGCCAAATATCTTGTTCTTTGTGTTGAAATGTTTGAATATTTTGTTATCCGTTGTACTCCTTTTTGGCGTTGTGAATCCATCTAAGAATAGTTAATATTGTAGCCGTCTTTAATGATTAGTTCGGGCCGTAGGCCCTCATCGGGGTTCTTTTTCTCTAGAAGTCGGGATAGGTCGAGCTCTCTCTTGGCTCTCATCTAGTCCTGAAAAGGAGCTAGGATAGGGCGAGTGTTGACTTTATTTTAGCCGTACTCTCATCGGTGTTGTGAAAACAACCCGGAATAGTTGGGCTCAGGCTAGGTTGTAGCCATTTTGCACTTCAACAAATAATTCGGACCATAGGCCCTCATCCGAGTTCCTTTTATCTAGAAGTCGGGACAGGTCGAGCTTTCTCTTTGCTCTCATCTAGTCCTGAAAAGGAGCTAGGATAGGCCGAGTGTTGACTTCTTTAGCCGTACTCTCATCGGTGTTGTGAAAACAACCCGGGGGGTCGAGCGTTTTTTGCTCTCATCGGGGTTTACTCGGGGGGTCGAGTGATTTTTGCTCTCATCGGGGTTTGCCCGGGGGGTCGAGCGCTTTTTGCTCTCATCGGGGTTTGCCCGGGAGGTCGAGTGCTTTTTTGGACCGTAGGTCCTTATTCGAGTTCCGTATTCTAGAAGTCGGGATCTGGTTCTGGAAAGAAGCTGGGATACTGTAATCTTTCTTATGAATCTTTGTTGAAGGAAGTAGTACATGTCTTTGTTATCTAGGCGTAAAATCGTCGTAATTGAGAGATGTGCCATGAATTTTTTATTGGGGCTCCGTCTTCAGTCATCAGTTCGTAGGATCCTGGTCCTGTTACTTTTGTTACTATGAAGGGACCTTCCCATAGGCTGAGTAGTTTGTGTCTTCCATCTGGTTTTTGTATTTTCCTGAGAACTAGATCGCCGGCTTGTAAGGTTCTTGGTTGAACGCTTTTGTCGTAATATCTTCTCAGTCCTTGCATGTATCTTGCTGATTGTAGTGTTGCATTGACTCTGACTTCTTCTAAGCTGTCGATTTCTAGTCTTCTGGTTTCTTCTGCTTCTCCTTCGTTATATTGCTCAATTCTGGGGGATGTCCATATTAGGTCTGCTGGTAATACGGCTTCTGATCCGTATACCAAGAAGAAAGGTGAGTAGCCAGTTGCTCTGCTTATCTGAGTTCTTAGTCCCCAGACTACTTTGGGTAGTTCATCTATCCATTTTGCTCCGTAATCTTTGAGGTCTTCATATAGTCTTGGTTTCAATCCAGCCAAGATGAGGCCGTTTGCTCTTTCTACTTGACCGTTTGCTTGAGGGTGAGCTACTGATGCATAATCAATGCTGAATCCGCAGTCTTGAGCCCAGCTTTTAAATTCATTGGCTGTGAAAGGTGATCCTAGGTCTGTAATTATCCTGTTTGGCATCCCAAATCTGTGCATAATTTCTTGGATGAACTCTTGTGCTTTGGCTGAGCTGTATTTTACTAATGGCTTGTATTCTATCCACTTGGTGAACTTGTCGATGGCCACGAATATGTATTCGAACCCTCTTTTGGATTTTTTAAGTGGTCCGACTTGATCAAGCCCCCAGCATGAGATTGGCCATGCTGGTGGGATGCATATTAGATTGTGAGCTGGAACGTGTGCTTGTCTTGCAAACATTTGACAGTTTTTGCAGTATTTGACTAGTTCTTCGGCGTCTTTTAATGCTGTTGGGCAATAGAATCCTGATCGAAAAGCTTTTCTGACTAGTGTTCTTGAAGATGCATGATTACCGCAGCACCCTGAGTGCATTTCTAGTAATATTTCTTTTCCCTCTGTTGTTGGTACGCATTTCAATAATACGCCTGATGATGCTGCTCTTTTGTAAAGATTATCTCCTACTAAGACGTAGTTTTTGCTTCTTCTAATTACCCGAGTTGCTTCTGCTTTATTTCAGGTAACTTCTTTTCCTTGATGTAGTCTATGAATACTTGCATCCATGTTGAGTTGTCTGTGCTGATCATTAGAATTTGCTCTTGTTCTGTCTTCTTCTTCTCGTCTTCTTTTCGTCTGACTTGATAGATGGTTTGTTTAATTCTTTTACAAAAACTCCAGCGGGTACTTTTGCCCTATCTGAGCCTAGTTTGGCTAACACATCAGCTGCAATGTTTGAATCTCATAATATGTGATGTATTTCTAGACCTTGAAATTTTTTCTCAAGCTTTCTGATTTCTGCGCAATAGGCATCCATGTTTTCCTTGGTGCAATCCCATTCTTTATTGACTTGGTTGATTACTACTGCTGAATCTCCGTAGACTAGTAATCTTTTGATTCCAAGTGATGTTGCAACTTGTAGGCCATGGATGAGTGCTTCGTACTCTGCTTCATTGTTGGTAGCTTGCCATAAAATTTGTAGAACATATCTGAGTTGTTTTCCATCGGGTGCGATAAGTAGTACTCCTGCTCCTGTCCCTCCTAGTTTTAGAGATCCATCGAAGTACATTTTCCAATGGTCTAGGATGACGTTTGGAGTAGGTTGTTGTATTTCGGTCCATTCCGCAATGAAGTCGGACAATGCTTGAGATTTGATTGCCTTTCTTGGTGTAAATTCTATTTTGAGTGCTCCGAGTTCAATTGCCCATTTTGAAATTCGTCCTGTTGAGTCTCGGTTTCTTAGGATGTCTCCGAGTGGAAAATCTGTTACGACGACTACTTTGTGATCTTCAAAATAATGCTTGAGCTTCCTTGAAGTTATGAGTATTGCGTAGAGTAGTTTTTGCACGTGAGGATATCTCACTTTTGATACTGTGAGTACTTCACTTATGTAGTATACTGGCCTTTGTACTTTGTAGATGTGTCCTTGTTTTTCTCTTTCGACCACAATAGCCGTGCTAACTACTGAAGTAGTTGTAGTAATGTAGAGCATAAGGTCTTTATCTTTCTTTGGTGGTACTAATACTGGAGATGTGCTGATGTATGTTTTTAGCTTGTCGAAGGCTTCTTGTGCTTCTTCGTTCCAGGTACATTTATCTGTTTTCTTTAGTAATTTGAAAAAAGGTAAGCCTTTTTCCCCAGTCTGGAGATGAATCTGTTGAGTGCTGCCATGCAACCTGTTAGTTTCTGTAGATCTTTGATATCTGCTGGTGGGCCCATATCGGTTATTGCCTTGATTTGTTTTGTGCTTGCTTCAATTCCTCTTTGGCTGACCAGAAATCCGAGTAGTTGCCCTGATGATACGCCAAATACACATTTGTTGGGGTTAAGTTTCCACTTCCATCTTTTGAGATTGTTGAAAGTTTGTTGTAGATCTTCAATCAAAGAATCTGGGTTCTTTGTTTTGACGACTACGTCATCTACATATGCTTCCACGTTCTTTCCAATTTGATCTCCCAAACAAGTGCGGATTGCTCTTTGGTATGTTGCTCCCCTGCATTTTTGAGTCCAAAAGACATTGTTTTGTAACAATAGGCGCCGAAAGGTGTAATGAAAGAAGTTTTGCTTTTGGTCTTCTTCTTTTAGTGTAATACCGGTGATATCCCGAGTAGCAATCTAGAAAGGATAATAGAGCTGATCCTGCTGTTGAATCTACTATCTGATCAATTCTTTGTAATCCGAAAGGGTCCTTTGGACAATGTTTGTTAAGGTCCGTGTAGTCGACACACATACGCCATTCATCTGTGTTCTTTTTGTGTACCAGAACAGGATTTGCCAACCAGTCTGGGTGTAAGATTTCTTTAATGAACCCTGCTGCTAGTAGTCGGGCTATTTCTTTTTTTATTGCTTCCTTCTTGTCTGGTGAAAAACGTCGTAGTCTTTGTTTGATCGGTCTTGCTCCTTTGTTGACTTCAATTTTGTGCTCAGCCAACTCCCTTGGGACTCCGGGCATATCTGCTGGTTTCCAGGCAAATATATCCTTGTTGTCCCGTAAGAAGTTGGTGAGCGCGAGTTCCTATTTGATAGGCAGGTGTGCGCTGATTGTGGCAGTCTTTGATGGATCACCTGTTCCTAGATCAATCTTTTTGGTGCCCTCTCCTTCAGCTGTGGTGAGTGTACTTTGTTTTTGGTGGTATCTCTAGTTCTTCTGTTTTTTATTTACGCTCTACTGTCGAGTTGATTTCACCTTGTACTTTTGAGGATATTTGTATTGCTTGTACATCGCATTCGTAGGCTCTTTTTAGGTCTCCTCTGAGAGAGAGTACTCCGTGTGGTCCTGGCATCTTGAGTAGTAGATATGGATAGTGTGGTATAGCCAAGAATTTTGCTAGTGCTGGTCTTCCTAATATCGCATGATATGATGATTCAAAATCTGCAACTTTAAATTTGATGAGTTCTGTCCTGTAATTTGTGGGAGTTCCAAATGTTCTTTGGAAGTGTAATCTGTCGAAGAGGCATAGCTGGTCTCCGGGTACTATCCCATAAAAAGGTACGCTTGTAGGTGTGATTATTTTTGAGAATTCTGTTCCCATTTTCTTCAGGGTGTCTGCAAATATGATGTTGAGTCCTGCCCCCCATCGATGAGTACTTTGGTTACTGTTATGGCGGCAATTGTTGGTCCGAGTACTAATGGATATAGCCCTGCGTTCCCAACACTTGTCCATTGGTCTTCCCGTGAGAACTGAATTGGATATTGTGACCAGTTTAAATATCTGGGTGTTGCTGGCTCTGCTGCCATGATTGTTCGCCAAGCAAGCTTGTCTTCTTGTTTGCTCCTAGAACCGGGTACTCCTGAGAATATTACTGATACTGTTGCTCTTGGATTTTGAAAACCGTTATCGGTTGTGTTGTCTTCTTCTTTTTTCTCTTTATTTTCTTCCTTGTCTTGTTTGTCCTTTCTCATATATTTTTCTTGAAAGATGCGACACTCTCCCATTAGGTGGATTCCTGTTGGATGATAGATGCATTTCATATTTTCGAGGTCTTCAAATCTTCTTGCCGGGTAGAATTTCTTTCTTTCGGTGGATGCCACCATGTTGTCAGAATATCTCTTTTTGTTGTGGAATTCTTGTCTGTTGTCTTGAATGTTCCATCTTCTTGAGTTGTCTTGATACCTTGAGTTATCCTGGTATCTCGAGTTGTCTTGATAACCCGAGTTGTTTTGGTTGTTCCATCTTGTGTTGTTTTGATCGTTCGAGTTGTTTCTTCTGTCTGTGTTGTTTCTCCTTTCTGAGTTGTTTCTGTTGTCTGAAAATCTTTCTCTTGTCTTCTCTTCTGCTGTAATCATCTTTTCAACTGTTCTTTTGAACTCCTCGTTTGTCCGAGGGTTTTCCTTGCAGAAATCGTGAAACATCCATCTTACTTTTAAGCCGTATGAAAATGCTTCTATTACTTCTCTCTCGGTGATGTCATGTACTTGTGCTCTGAGTTCTCCAAATCTTCTATAGAAGTCTCTGAGGCTTTCTCCCCGGATTTTGCTTTTTAAACCTTTTAACTCGGCTTGCGTTATTGGGTGGATTAGTATCCCCTGCAAAATTCTCGCAAAATGCTTTTTGGAGGTCGCCCCATGCTTTGATAGATCCGGTCGTAACTTATCGAACCACCGGAGTGGTAATGTTTTCAGGGCCATTGGGAAAAATAATGCTTTTTATATCGTCATCGCCTCCGGCTAGTTCTATAGATTGAGAATAAATCCTAAGCCATTGCATTGGCTCAGTCTTGCCATCATATTTTGAATGATTGGATGGTTTGAATTTGTGAGGTAGTTTGACTGTGAGTAGTCTTCCTACGAAGCAAGAAAATCTATCGGGTACTTTTTCTGGTCTGTAGTCAGAATCTGCCTGGCTATCGTATCTTGAAATAATCCTAGGGGGACTTCTGGGTGGTGTCGGAGATCTTCCCCTGTTTTCCCCTGTTTTTTCTGTCCAATCGTGATGAGGTTGAGCTCTTCTCTCATAATTTGGAGTTGATAATCTTTCGAAAGCGGAAATCCTCCGAGTTCTTTGACTTGTCTGTTCAGATGGTATGTATCGGGGAGGTACTCGGTCGTCTTGTATCCTTTGCGCGGTATCTCTGAGTAGACTTCTGAGCCTGGCTTGTTCTTCACTCGTTCGTTGTATGGCGTCAATTTCATTAATTAACTCTTGTATCTTGTTGATAGGATCAAGCCTTGTCCTTGCCGCAGTTCGTCTTTCCTCGGCTTCTTTCTCAGCTCTTTTTTGATTGTACTCGGCTAGCTCTTCTTCATATTTGCGCCATGCTTCTCTTCGTTCATGAACTCGGTTCCTTCTTCCTCCTCTTTTCTTGTTTCTTCTTTCTCTCGCTGCTTTCTGGCTGTCAGTCTCTCCTTCTCTTGTGACGGAATTTGCTGGAATATCAGCTTCTGATTCTTCTGAAGATCTGTAGTCGGGTTGGACTGGTGGTACTAGAGGTTGCCTTATCATGAAGACTTCTTCGTGCGTATTGGGTGGATGGTCGAGTTCTTCTCCTTCTAGAGGTTTACCGTATTGAAAAGGAAGGAAGGTAGAGTACTTATCTTGTTTGAAGATGTCCTATTGGTCGAGGTCGTAAGATTCCATTGCATTCTGAGTGATATTCTGATATATTCGTGCCGAGTTGTTGAAACCGTAGTGAAAAGAACTCGGCTTGTCTTGTATATTTGGGTTTTCAGCTTCCTCTGTGAGCTTGAGCCTTGAAAAAATTTCTTGTATCTTTGGCTCGGGTTCTCGAAGTAGTCGACCATGGAGAATTCCTTGTTCGTCTGCTTCGCAGACCCAGCTTCCGAAAACGAAGGTTGATCCCACCGAAAAAATCATCATATGTAGGTCCGTCGAGCCTTTGATGTTGATTTCGCCGAAAGCCCCTACTTGGCGCGCCAGCTGTCGGTGTTTGACCACCGATAGCCTGCCACGGGGTTCCCGTAGCAGTTGATTCGGACCTCGGCGAACGACTAGAACTCGGCGGTTTCACGCAAGAGACACACGGTTTATCCTGGTTCGAGCCCTCGTCGTCGAGTAAAAGCTCTACTCCAGTCGGCCTTGGCCTTTTGCGTTGGATTGATGTATGATTGTGCGTTGTTCGTCTGTTACAAAAGAGGGTGCTCTGGCTCCTTTTTATAAGAGGAAAAGAGCCAGAGCTATGGTTTCTAATCCTAGTCGGATCCATAGGAAGTGTTCTGTTCTGATTACAGAGGTTACTTTCTATTCGTCTAACTAGGATGGTCCGTATTCTACTCAGATCCATCCTTCTTGCTCTTGTCCTGACGGGAGCCGTGCTGGTGAGTAGCCGTCTACGTCCCGTATCGACAGGTTGGGAGACATGCTGTTATTCTACAGCAGTATGATGAGAAGTTGAGTGCCTCGAAGATCGTCTTCGATCACATGGAGATATGGGTTCGCATTCTAAACTTACCCCTTGGTTGGATGAATCAGCATAGAGGTTCTCGTGCTATGAATCTGATTGGACGAGTGGGGAAGATGGATGTGGATGGAGATGGAAAAGCCGGTGGAGCTTTTTTGCGTGCTCGGGTGGCCATTGAGCTAGATAAGCCCCTGAGACGTGGAGTACTCTTGCGAATGAGTAGGAACAAAGAACCGAAATGGTTTCAGGTTCAATATGAAAAACTGCCTTTCTACTGCTTTGCATGTGGGGTAATGGGACACTCGGAGGCTGATTGTCTCCATCTTGTACCGCGAGATGACCAAGGACGCCTCCCGTTTGATGTCCAGCTGAGGGCACCGGGGGACAGAAGGAGGAAAGTGCAGTCCTTCTCTGATGCTGCGGCTGCTTCCTATGGGAGTGGCTCGTCGTCTGCAGCTCGCCACTCTTAAGTCCCACCAGAGCAGGTCTGATGATAGTCGGTCTGCAGTGGGTGGGAGCAATAAGTCACAGCTGTCTCCGACGGAACTTGAGGGAGACATGGATGATCAGGAAGTCCAGTCGCCGCTGAAGCAGCAGCCAGGTGCTACGGAGCACAAATTGGAGACTGTGCGCCCTATGGCCAGCAGGCAGTTGGTTATGCAGGAAGGGGAGGAGAAGCATGCCTGGGCGCGTAAGAGGAAATCAAAGGTGTCCGCTACTGCCAGCCAAGCTCCTGATCTGAACGTGCCTCCGACAGATTCCAATGCTTTGGTCCCTGTCGGCTTGGTAAATTCTAGAGTGAGTCAATTGGATGGCGGGGCAGAAAGCAGTAGGGATAGTATGATTGAGACCCTGAAAAAGCAAAAGCGTGGCAACATAATTCAACCTGCAACATCGGCGGCGGCTGCAGATGGCAGCCCCCGCCGGGCGCCATGAAAATATTATGTCTGAACTGCCGGGGTTTGGGACGATCCGAGGCAATTCAGGAGATCCGTAGCTTGGTACAGCTACACCGTCCTGTTTTGGTTTTTTTGTCTGAAACACGTTTGTTCTATGATAGAGTTGATGGATTGAAACGATCCCTAGGCTTTCCAAATGGTCTAGGGGGTTGGGAGTTTTGACCGAGGAGGTGGCTTGGCACTGCTGTGGACCAGAGATATTGACGTAAAATTTCAGGGGTGTGATAAACTACATATTGATGTTGCAATCCTTGATCCACTGAATAGCTCTCCCAAATGGAGATTCACCGGTTTCTATGGTGAATCGAGGAGGGAATTGAGATACAGATGCTGGGAATGTCTAAAATTCCTCAACTCACAAAGTGATCTTCCATGGCTTTGTGCGGGAGATTTTAATGAGGTGTTGGACGCTCAGGAGCAGTTTGGCGGCCAAAATAGACCGAAAAGGCAGATGGAAGGGTTTAGAGATGTAGTTCAGATATGTGGCTTCTTGGACCTGGGGTTTATTGAGCTTCCATTCACCTGGACAATAGACAGCAAGGAAATGACAACGTGAAGGTCCGGTTGGATAGAGGACTGGCGAATACAGCCTTCCTCGATCTGTACAGGGATGTTAAAGTCTGGCATGTACAGACGACAGAGTCAGACCATTGCAGTCTCGTGCTTGAGTGTACTGAGAGGCGCCCAAGGAGAAGACGAGGAAGGCGTTCGTTCCGGTACGAGAATATGTGGCGCCGAGACCCGACTTACAATCCGATGGTCTAAGCGGCCTGGCATAATTCAGAGGGGGACGTTGCCTTGGATCGACTGGCGCAACGCATTGGGTCTTTTGGGCGATCAATCTCGGACTGGGACCGTTCCACCTTTGGCTCGGTTAAAAAGAGGTTGGCACAACTTAGTGGTGACCTGGAGCGGGTGCGTGGACAGTCCATTGGCACTGGTCCGTCCAGAGAGGAGCGTCGTCTAATGAAAGAGATTTCAGAGTTGCTATCGAGGGAAGAAATAATGGAGAAACAACGTGCTAGAACTAATTGGCTGAGGGAGGGGGATCGCAATACTTCTTTCTTCCAAGCTAGATCACGAGAAAGAGCAAAGAATAATCGAATTAGTGCTCTTAAGTCAGAGGAGGGAATTCTGGTGACTGAGCAACAGGACCTTGAAAATGTGGCGACTAGTTTCTATTCGGCTCTATTCACTGCTCAGGATGATCTGGATGTGGAATCCATCCTGGATTTTCTCCCAGAAAAAGTAACGGACCATATGAATGACGAGCTGTCCAAACCGTTCAAGGCAGAAGAGGTGAGACATGCTTTGTTCAGTATGGGTGCAAATAAAGCCCCCGGTCCTGACGGCTTCACAGCTGGGTTTTACCAACACCACTGGGCGCTACTGGGGCCAAGCATTACAAAGGGAGTGCTCAACTTTCTAAATGGTGGTGCCATGCCAGAAGAGGTGAACAAGACTACTATTGTATTGATTCCGAAGATTAAACATCCACAGGAGATGAAGAACTATAGGCCGATATCATTATGTAACGTGCTGTACAAGATCTGCTTGAAGGTCTTAGCCAACAGGCTGCGGCCTTATCTTGATGAGGTTGTTTCCGAGGAACAGAGCGCCTTCGTGCCTGGAAGGCTTATTACGGATAATGTGTTGATCGCATATGAGTGCACGCACTATCTGAAGCGGAAAAAAGGAAAGACTGGTGCATGTGCTGTTAAGTTGGATATGGCAAAGGCATATGATCGGGTTGAGTGGGAGTATTTACGCCATATTATGCTGAAGCTCGGGTTCCACAGTGGGTTTGTCGAGTTAATAATGAGATGTGTAACCTCAGTATCCATGTCAGTGAAGGTTAATGGGGCACTCACTGAGTCATTCAAGCCAAGTAGGGGGATTCGCCAAGGTGATCCCATCTCCCCCTACCTCTTTCTCTTGTGTGCTGAGGGACTCTCATGTTTATTGAAGTCAAAAGGGCCGGTGTATCTCTCTAGAGGCGTGCGCGTGGGTATCCATGCCCCCTGGATTTCTTACCTACTCTTTGTGGATGATTGCATAATTTTTACTGAAGCTTCGCAGAGAGGGGCTCGTCGACTTCGAGGGGTGCTAGAAATTTATAGTCGTGGCTCCAAGCAACTGGTAAATCGCGATAAATCAGCACTGTTCTTTAGTCAAAATTGCAATGATGATATGAAACAGGAGGTCCGTCAGGAACTGAACATTGATCAAGAAGCTTTAGCAGAGAAGTACTTGGGTCTCCCAACTGCTATTGGGCGATCTACGTCAGGAGCTTTCGAGTTCATGCCAACTAGAATTCGGAACCTGATTGGAACCTGGAGTGGGAGGGAGGCTAGTAGTGCTGGGCGTGAGGTTCTCCTCAAATCAGTTGCCCAGGCGGTGCCGACATACTCTATGAGCTGCTTCCTACTGACAAAGAAGACTTGCAAGCAAATGAGGTCATCTATTGCCAATTACTGGTGGGGCAGTTCGGCGGATAGTAGGCGCATTCTTCGGATGTCTTTGGGATCACCTCACTCACCCAAAGGAGTTGGGCGGCATGGGTTTTCGGGACCTGCGTAATTTTAACAAGGCCATGCTTGGTAAACAAGCTTGGAGGTTGCTGACCAACCCAGGAAGCTTATGTGCCAAAGTTCTTAAAGGCAGATACTACCATGATGGTGACTTTCTAAATTGCTTGCGAAAGAAGCACTCCAGCCACACATGGCGAGCGATTCTTGTTGGCCGGGAGACGTTAGCCAGGGATTTAATCGGGAGAATTGGAGATGGTTCAACAACGAGTATCTAGAATGATAGATGGATCCCAAATCATTTCTAGGCTAGACCGCTTACAGTAGAGGATGGACGGGGAGAGGTGTCCCCGGTCGCTGACCATTATCGCCGAATGGGCAATGGAATGAACCACTAATCAACCAGATTTTTGTCGGTGGGCCGAAGAGCAATACTACGTACACCAGTTCGGGTTCATCCGAAGATGTGCGGGCGTGGGAGCCTAAAAAATATGGGTTCTACTCCGTTAAATCAGCATACAAGCTGCTGGATACAAGTAGGCTCGAGAGATAATGGAGACAAGTGGGGCATCGGGCTCGAGGAACTGAAGGCGTGGAGAAGGATTTGGCGAAAGTGCCTCCAAAGATTCATGTGTTACGGTGGAAAGTTATTCATGAATTTCTTCCAACCAAGCAGATTCTTTGCAATGAGACATGTTGAGCCGATCGGCAAGCGTGAGACTGTGGAGCTGAAGAGGAGTCCATACGGCACGTGCTGATTGGATGCACGATGGCGCGTGAGTTCGGAAATGCAGACCAAAGGACTCGTTGGTATTAAGGCGCCGAAATGCATCCGGGGACATGGGCTCGGGACCTACTGTTTGGGGAGCCGGGTCGAGAGGAGCCAGACAATGATCATCATTGGCATGTATGCTTTGTGGATGCAAAGGAACAGGAGAAAGCATGGAGAGCAAGGGTTGCCTATTCATTTAGTTGTGCAGTGGGCAGTAGACTTGGCATTTGATTTATGGCAACTCGCGCAACCAGAGGTGGCAACCAAGGTGACTCAGGTGACACCTCGATGGATTCGTCCAGAGCCAGGATGGCTGAAGTGTAATGCGGATGGTGCGTTCTATGTAAAGCTGACAGTGGGCCAAGATCCAAACTAAACCCGCACCAATCCAAAGCATGTATATTTGAAAGTCAAATCCAAACCAAACTAAACCGTAACTTTAATCATCCACACCAATCCAAACCACTTGTATGTTCAACCCATCAAAATAAATTTCTAACCCAACAATTCACTGGCACCTCATACTATTGTTTATATTTAACCATAAGCAAAAGCAAAAAATAAATAGATAGTGTCGAGGGTCAAAACCACGGCCCTCTAAGGACCGGGATAAAGCAATCTTCAAAAACAAAAACACCTTGCCAGATCAGGGTCCTCACGGCCCAGCCCACGGCACGAAGCTTAAAGCATTTCTGGCCCAGCCACGGCAACCAGCTAAGGCCCGCGGGATAGAAACCACCGCCAGGGGATCGACCCCCCGGGCGACCTCCGATTCGCCCGACCCCTACCCACCGCAGGGAGGGGTTCGAGTCCGACCCTGTCCCAGCAAACAGAGCCAGGACGCACCGTGCAGATTCCCGCCAAGTCAGGCAACGGCGCTGTACAGATCCGTAGCGGTCACGGGGATGCACCGTGTACTTTTTGGTAGGAGAGGACGGGGCCGCCAAGTAACCATGGAACATTTCGTTGCTCCCACGCCTTCTACCGGACAAGTGCGGTGCTGAGCCCTGTACTGTCCCAGTACGTATGAGAGCCCCGTGTATGCCTTCCCGTAGGGGGCGCTGGGTCTCATACTACCCCATGACAGCTCGTCCCGACCGAGACGGATAAAGGAGTGCCGCTCGTACCAACACCGTGGCCAAAGTACCGGACGACGACCGAGCCGAGACACATTCTGCAAGGCGAACCAGGCGCGTCAGGAATCAACCCTGCATGCCTGGCGACTCCACGGCCGGCTCCCTATAGGCCAGCATTTGACCCGAGACACCCACAGTCAACGAGAACCGCACAACCCCCGTTCAGGTATAGCCTTTCCTACCCGAAAGGGCTATAAGGCCAAGAGGAAGGACAATGACGTCGCACGGATTGCCGCGGCGCCGGGGAATGTCCCAATCCTTGTAGGCCACGACTTCACGATCACTACACGCGCATGCCCTCTCCCCGTGAGCCTCACCTTGAACTATAAAAAGGGAGGACTTGGGCCCCTGAGCACGTGTGTCCATCACCCGATTCACATCACACATACGAAACGCATAACCCCGAACCTAGTTTTCCTACTCCAAGACTTGGGAGTCTATCCCTCTCTCGACCCCTCTTGTACTCCCCCCATACAAGCTCCCGAGTAACACGACCCGGCTCTCTCACTGGACGTAGGGTAAAATTGCCCGAACCAGTATACATCATCGTGTCCACTCGGGAAAACATCTCGAGGATAAGTGTGCACTCTTTCGATTACTCGTTGGTGTCCATTCTCGACACCGACAGTTGGCGCGCCAGGTAGGGGGGCAAGCGCACTTCTACGATACCATCAACCTCGAGATGGCCATGCACCGTCTCAACCTTGTTCCCGGCGCCCGAATCCGTTTCGGGGAGCTGGATTTTGTCGTTAGGGAGGACGGCGTGACTTGGTTGGCCCCCGAGCCGCAAGTTGCTCTCCCTGATGCCAACGGCGTCGACCCCTGCACCGACGCAGGAGCCACGGGCTAACGGCACGAGCCGCGAGCCAACCCCGACGCGATCGACGACCTCGCGGTTGCCATGGGCAGCATGAGTCTCGGGCCGACGCCGCCGCCGGCTGACCACGGGCCGAAGCGACCGCGAAGCGCCACCCCGACCATGGCACCAGATGCACGTCGGGGGTCCCAGATGTCGTGGCAACATCATCAGGCTGCAGACGTACGGGAGCTCACGGAGATAGATCGACAGCTCTTGCCTTATCTAGGGCCCTACCCCAGCTTCGAGGAGATTTCTCTGCTCTCGTACTGGTACGAGGCCATCATGGAGTACCTCACGGGGGGAGATCCGATCCCTCGGACGGTCCTGATTCAACAGGCGTCTGAATCGGCTCCGTTTGGGTACCACAACGCCATAACCACTATGGCGCACCTCATCCTGAGGGGGATCACGCCAACCCCCGAGGACGTCGAGCTCGTGGCGGCAGCCGGGCCACTCGTCGAGCCCGTCTTCATGCCAGACTCCGACGAGTATCCCGATTCGGGCGACGACGAGTTGGCGGCAAACGGGCCTTACGCCGAGCCCATGTTTATGCCGGACTCCGACAGCTACACCGACTCGGGCGACAACGACAGCTCCGGCTTCGACCCGTTCTGGGCGTGTTTCATGGCGGAAACCCCTGAGGGCCGGGTCGACGATGTTGCCCCCGAGGAGGAAGGCATGCTCAACCCAGCTCTCGAGCGGACGCCGTCACCACGGCGATCGCACACTCCACCGACCTCACGATCCGATAGCTCTGACGAGCAGCAGCAGCCGATGCGCAACGCTGACCTCGACGGCGGGCGACGCAAGGCCGACCGCGACCGCGAGCACTATCAGGGAGACGACTCCCCACCTCACCGCCGAGCCGGGCGGGCACGGGGCATGGCCCGTGACGTCCGGCGACGGATTCTCGAGGACGACGACGGTCCTCCACTCTTCACGCGCGCGAGCCAGAACGTCGCGGCGGCGGCGGCTCTGCTCCAACAGCTACCACCCCCGACGACACCTGCTGAGTGGAGAACTCAGCGGGAAATTCGGCAGTTGCTGGATCGCGCCGCCGCGCTGCAGGCGGAAAGCTCGCGATCGCGGCGTCGAGAAGCATCCCCGAGCCGCCGCACGGCGGACGGTCGTCGAGACCGGGAGCCATCCGTGCACCAACCAGCTCGGGTGCCCTCGGAGAGCCTGCCGCCGGTGCAGGAACGCGTCGGACCCGTCCGGGATGCTCGAGTCATCCTCAACGCTCGAGCCCGAGAGTACAGCCCACGACGGGGGGGCGCTTCGACCCCGAGGAAGACAGGGGTCGGAGCCCGCCACCCCCAGGGCCACCGGCGTTCGGGCGACACATCCTCCGCTCGCCCTTCCCACGGCGCTTCCGTGCGCCGACCACCGTCACTAAGTACTGCGGGGAGACGAACCCCGGCATGTGGCTGGAAGACTACCGCCTTGCATGCGAGGCGGGGGGAGCTGACCATGAGTACTTCATCATACGGAACCTCCCCTCAGATCCGCGGCCGACTGCGCGGACTTGGCTAGAACACCTCCCCGAAGGGTGCATAAACAGTTGGGCGGACCTCGTCGACATCTTCGTTGGCAACTTCCAGGGCACGTACTCGCGCCCTGGGAACCCCTGGGACTTGCGTAGCTGCCGGCAGAAGCCGGACGAGTCCCTTCGCGACTACATCAAGCGCTTCTCCAAGCAGCGCACCAGCCTCTCCCACGTCACCGACGCCGACGTGATTAGGGCCTTCATCTCCGGCACATCCTGCAAGACCTTGGTGCACGAGCTAGGGCGCCGCCCTCCTCGTACCACCAAGGAACTCCTCGACGTGGCAACCAGCTTCGCGTCAGGGGAGGACGCGGTAGGCGCAATCTTCAACTCCCACGGCAAGGCCAAGCGGGAGGAGGAGGGCGACGACGACCCCTCCGACCGCAAGGGCCAGAAGAAAAAGAAGGGCCGAAAAGGACGACGGCAGAATGACAGCGAGCTCGTTGCTGCAGTCGACACCAAGGGGAAGAAGAAGGCGCCGGCGAAGCCGCCGACCGACTACTTCGAAAAGAAACTGGACCAGCCGTGCCCTCATCATGAGGGTGTGGTGAAACACACTCTCCGCGAGTGTCGCCTCATCCCCAAGTTCTTTGGGGGAGAAAAGGGCAAGCCGGAGGCAAAGAGGAAAGCTGGCTCACCCCCCCCATAACGATGAACAGGGGGAGGACGAGTCGGGATTCCCCCACGTTACTGACTGTCTCATGATCTTCGGAGGACCAAACTACTACGCCACGAGGCGGCCAAGAAGATCGAGCGGCGCATGGTCCGCCAAGACGGTTTATCGTGCCCGCACCGCCCAAATGGGCGAAACATCCCATCACCTTCGACCAGTCCGACCACCCGGAGTACGTGCCGAACCCGGGGCGGTACCCCCTCGTCGTCGACCCCATCATCGGCACCAAGCGCCTCACCAAGGTGCTAGTGGACGGGGGGAGCGGCCTCAACATCATCTACCAGACCACCATCGACGCCATGGGGGTCAACCGTGCCAAGATCCGCCCGGGGGGCGCCATTCCATGGAGTTGTGCCCGACACAAGGCCAGTGCGGTCGGGCAGATCGACCTGCCCGTCACGTTCGGGACTCACACTAACTTTTCGCGACCGAGGTGTTGACATTTCAGGTGGTGAACTTCCCGGCTCTTACCATGCAGTGTTGGGTCGGCCGTGCTACGCCAAGTTCATGGTCGTCCCAAACTACACCTACCTCAAGCTCAAGATGCCGGGCCTCCGGGGAATCATCACCGTGCACTCGTCGGTGCAGCATGCGTACCTGTGCGACATCGAGCAGTGCGACGTTGCTGAGTCGGTGCTGAACTCCCACGAACTGTACATCATCAACACCCTCGCCGGCGACGACCAGGACATGCCGGATGTCCCGAAGGCCACCGCGTCCTTCACGCCCGACAGGGACACCAAGCTCGTGCCCCTCGACCCCAGCAGCTTCGACAGCATGACGGTGCGGATCGGCACCGGGCTCGACCCCAAATAGGAAGACGCGCTCGTCGACTTCCTCCGGGCGAATCGAAGCATTTTCGCGTCGAGGCCCTCGGATATGTCTGGCATTCCGAGGGATGTCGCCGAGCACGCCTTATGATCAAGCCCGACTCCAAGCCGGTGAAACAACGCCTGCGCCGCTTCGATGAGGTAAAGCGTAGAGTAATTGGTGAGGAGGTTAAAAAATTATTAGCGGCTGGGTTCATTAAGGAAGTGTATCATCCAGAATGGTTAGCTAATCCTGTCATTGTTCAAAAGAAAGGCGGGAAATGGAGAATGTGTGTTGACTACACCGGTCTAAACAAAGCGTGCCCTAAGGATCCGTTTCCATTACCGCGCATAGATCAGGTTGTTGACTCTACCTCTGGGTGCGAGACCCTATGCTTCCTTGATGCCTATTCTGGTTACCACCAGATCAAGATGCGTGAATCCGATCAACACGCAACTTCGTTCATCACCCCGTTCGGTTCGTACTACTACGTGACCATGCCATTCGGGCTTAAGAACGTGGGCGCAACCTTCCAGCGTTGTATGGTGAAAGTCTTCGGCAAGCTCATCGGAGAGACCGTCGAAGTTTACGTGGACGACATCGTTGTCAAGTCCAAACAGATCGGCAATCTCGTAGCCGATCTGGAGCTAGCCTTCGCTCGGCTCAACAAAAAGCACATCAAACTCAACCCTGAGAAATGCGTTTTCGGGGTGCCTAGAGGGATGTTGCTGGGGTTTATCGTTTCGCAACAAGGCATCGAAGCCAACCCCGACAAAATCAAGGCTATCACCGAAATGAAGCCTATTCGGGACCTCAAGGGGTTGCAGCATATCACGGGGTGCCTCGCCGCGCTCAGTCGGTTTATATCACGCCTTGGTGAACGGGGTCTGCCCCTGTACCGACTCCTCAAGAAAGCTGACCAGTTCACGTGGACCGACGAGGCTCAAGAGGCGCTAGATAAGCTCAAGGAACTGTTAACCAGTCCTCCGATCCTTACTCCTCCCACGAAGGAGGAACCTTTGCTTCTCTACATCGCTGCAACCACCCAAGTGGTAAGCACCGCGTTCGTCGTAGAGCGAAGCAAAGAGGGACGCACTCTAAAAGTGCAGCGCCTAGTCTATTTCATTAGCGAAGTCTTGTCCGACACCAAGACACGCTATCCGCAGATCCAAAAGTTGGCATACGCCCTCCTCATCACGAAGAGGAAGCTAAAGCACTACTTCGAGGCACACCCCGTCACCGTGGTATCGACCTTTCCTCTGGGAGAGGTCATTCAGAACCCTGAAGCCACGGGTCGGATAGCCAAGTGGACGCTCGAGCTAATGGGCTACGGGATTACCTACGCTGCTCGCACGGCGATCAAATCACAGGTTCTCGCCGACTTTGTCACGGAATGGACCGAAGTCCAGCTACCCCCGGCTCCCATCCAGCACAAATGCTGGAAGCTATTCTTCGACGGCTCACTGATGAAAAGCGGTGCCGGAGCCGGACTAGTATTCATCTCTCCTCTTGGGGTCAGGATGAAGTATGCTCTACGACTTCACTTCAAAGCCTCCAACAACGTCGCTGAGTATGAGGCTCTGGTCAACGGCTTGCGCATAGCCAAAGAACTCGGCATAAAACGCCTCGAGGTCCGAGGCAACTTCGCAATTTTTGTCGTTGATCAGGTTATGAAGGAGTCGAGCTGTCACGACCCCAAGATGGCAGCCTACTGCCAGGAAGTGCGTAAACTCGAAGAGTGTTTCGACGGCCTAGAGCTAAGCCACGTCCTTCGACGGGACAACGAAGAGGCAGACGCTCTGGCCAAAATGGCCTCAAATCGAGATCACGTTCCTAGCGGGATATTCGCTAGAGATCTTGCCTAGCCCTCGGTCAAAGCTGGAGCCGACTCCACCCCCGACCCCGAGGCGGCTCGATCGACCCCGCAGGCAGACCCTACCTCTTCCGACCCCGGAGCGGTTCGCCCAACCCCTGGGGACGACCCCTCTTCTGAACCTACCGTTTTCGTAGTCACGGGAGCGGAGGAGGGGTCGACCTCTTCAGACCCCGAGCCTGAGGAGGATTGGAGGACGCCATATCTCGACTGCCTCGTTCGAGAAATCTTGCCCGCAGGAAAGACAGAAGCTCGGCGGCTAGCTCGCCGAGCCAAATCATTCGTCATCATCGATGGTGAGCTATATAAGAAAGGGCACTCGGGTGTCCTTCATCGATGCATTCCCGTTGCTCACGGGCGTGCCCTGCTGGAGGATATCCACGCAGGCATTTGTGGACATCACGCCGCGCCACGAACGATCGTGGCCAAAGCTTATCGTCAAGGTTTCTACTGGCCCACAGCGGTGGCGGATGCAACAAAAATCGTCCGGTCCTGCAAAGGATGTCAGTATTACGCCAAGCGGACACATTTGCTTACAAGCAGGCTGCAGACGATCCCCCCTCACATGGCCATTCGTGGTCTAGGGTCTGGATCTCGTAGGGCCCCTCCTCAAAGCGCCCGGGGGCTTCACACGTTCTGGTTGCAATTGATAAGTTCACAAAGTGGATCGAGGCTCGACCCCTCGCCACCATCAAGTCTGATCAGAGTGTGCTATTTTTCACCGACATCGTCTACCGCTTCGGCGTACCCAACTCGATCATCACGGACAATGGCACACAGTTCACTGGGAAAAGTTCCTGGTGTTTTGTGACGAGTTTAACATCCGTGTCGATTGGGCGTCTGTTGCGCATCCTAGCACTAACGGACAGGTGGAGCGAGCCAACGGCATGATACTCCAGGGCTTGAAGTCTCGGATCTTCAATCGTCTCAATCAAGTATGGCGCCGATGGCTCATCGAGCTCCCAAAGAAGTCTTTGTGGAGTTCGAGAACGACCCCGAGCAGAGCGGCCCGGGCATACCGTCGGCGATATCTCGGTCGGCTACCTACCTTGGGGGTGCCCGAGGTAGTAGATGAGATCGAGGGTGGTGAGGTGCGCGAGATCAAGAGCAAGAAAGTAACACGAGACACGGGTTTAGACAGGTTCAGCCGCCAAGGTGACGTAAAACCCTAGTCCCTGTGTTCTGGTTGTGGATTATGATGGGAAGTAATCTGCTTTTGAGGGGGGCCCCTGCCCGCCTTTATATAGCCGGGGGGGGGGTTACAAGATCAATCTAATCTCACCTTCCCCGATCGGGCGTATCAATTAGCCGACCGTAAAATCTTATGTACAAGGTAACTAATCACCGATGACCCGGACGGATCATCCTCGCATGCCGAGCCGCGGCGCCATACCCGTGGTCTACAGCGGCGCTCGGTATCGTCTTCTCGGGTTGGGCCTCACCGACCGCTCGGCCCAAGCCCACAGTGAGGATACCAGGGGGAGCAATCCCCACGCCTAGTCCCCCGAACAGCTTGCGTGTCTCGACCCAAGTTTGGGGACCTTTCAGCGCCTTCCTCAAAGCCGGTGATTTCTCCGATCGGTGTCCGTATGGCGGGCGAGAGTCGATCGGCGGATCCGACAAGTCGGAGCGGTCGGCGCCACCGAGGCCGACCGGTACGATGTTTGGAGAGGAGCAAAACCACAACCCGGGACACGTGGGCGGTCGCCGAGGCGGAGAGGAGCGCAGGAGGTCCCACTTGTTAGGGAGACGCAAGGTGCTCAAGAAAAAGAAAAAATATCCGGCGCACGGATACCGTGTACCACGTCAAGTCACCGAAGGTGACGTGGTACCACGTAGTCCCCGAGACCGGTAGTAGGTGAAGTATGAAACCGGTGCCGGGGATCAAACTTGTCGAAAATCATTCTTCCAATCTTGTACGGTGCAGTCCCCGAGGCGCATCTTATTCTTCTCAAGGCCCCTCGCTTATTTCGCCGACGGGTATAGGGCCTGCGACCACCGCCGAAACTTCGCAGGCCAGCCCACTAGGCCTACCGTACTCAACACACTCGAAAACGCGCGCGCGGCCCAACACCCGACGGATGGAATTGGAGTGGCACGGCGCGGTTTTCCACGAAGGGAGGCGGGGTGCGGCTCCCAACACCACCGTAGCGAGTGACGGCTATTTAAGGACCGAGTAGGGCCACCGGGCTACACTTTCCACCTTCCTCACGACGCCCGCTCGACCCCGCCGCCTTCTTGCCTTCAACTGCGCGAAACCGATTTTTCTCTCCCACATCGCCGCCAAGCGCATTGATAGGAAAACCTAGAACTGAAATGGCCGGGCGGCAAGGGGCAGAAAGCGCGGTTCCGCGGGCGGGGGCGGCGCGGGCGGAGCAAAGCGGAGATCCGGGGCGCGGAGGTCCGCCGAATGCAGAGCCTGGAGTGGGCGCAATCGACCCCGCACCCCAGCGGTCCTCGACGAGCTCGTCCGGGAGGGAGTGCTTCCAGATGAGGCGCGGGTGGGGTCGGCGCCCCACCGCTGGTGAGTCTTTTCCCCACACCCGCCGAACAACAACGAGCTTGTGGTGTTCGCGGATTACTTCCGCCGGGATTCGGGCTGCCGGCGATCCCTTCCTTCGCAAGCTTCTTGGGCATTACAAAATTCGCCTTATTCATCTTCATCCTAACTCCATCCTTCATCTATCCGTCTTCATTCATTTCTCGCGAGGCGTTTCTTGGCATTCCTCCCCATTTTAATCTTTTTCCGCCATCTCTTTCGCTTGAGGGCTTTCACTGGGGCCGGCTCGCCTAAGGTAGTCGGTGGCCTCTATCTCGTGTTCCGCGTGGACGGAATGAAGAACCAATATCTTGACTGCCGCCAACTCCTCAATTAAGGGGTGGAACACGCAGCGGTTCGTCACCAAAGAACCCCGAGCCGCAGCTCTCGAACGAGGTGAACGAGTGGTGGTGTGCCAACAAAGAATCGGACCGAGCGGCCGCCGTCCGCCGAGATGGTGCAGGTGGAGGAGTTGCTCGGCATCATTCGCACCATGAACCCCGATGGGGGTGGCGGTGGCGATTAGTTTTGTGCTACGACGCTGTTCAAATTGCAAAGAGGGGGAACATCCGGGTACGAGTACTCCGGAGACGACGATCCGACGCTGGAGACTTCGGAGCCGATCACGCAGAGGTGTTGTTTCGGCGACTCACGCCGTTTTTTTGTCGGGCGGCACTCGATTGAAGAGTTTCGGGATGCAGAGGCCATATAGCCTAGGCAACCCCCCGACCGGGCGTGGTGAGTTCCTTGTTTTCATAATGTTATGTGTGTGTGTCGGTTTAGCCGATCGCTCATGTCGATGCGGTATGCAGGACCACGCCGGTATGTGTCGATGTTCCCCGACGACACATGGCCGACGGGTGTAGACCGGGCCGGGCGGTCGATGGAGGAGATCCGCAAGATTGCGGAGGAGGAGGACATGCTTGACGAGGAGGAGGCCGAGAAGGCAGGTGGGGGAAAAGGGTCCCCCTGCCGCAAGTTTAAAGGTCCGACGACGAAGGGTGGCGCGGGCGAAGGCGCCCGCCGAAAAAGGCGTAGAAGGAGGAGTCGACGCCTCCCCGCTTTGTCTATTCGGATAGGCGAGGAGCGGGCGGAGGAAACGGGCCGTCGCCCTCTCTGACGACGAAGACGACGAGGAGGACACGGAGACGCTGGATCAACGTGTCCGACGCCAAGCTACGCCGAAAAACCGGCGGCTGGCGGGTCAAGCAGACCGGTGTTTGAGAAAATGCCGACCGCGGAGGCCACCCCAAAGGTGTCCGAGCGCCCGACGAGGTCCCCGACCCAAAGAGCCCGAGGCGAGTAGTTCTCGAGGCCCCCGACGATTCTTCCGCGCGGCACCGCCAAATTCAACTGCGGAGTAACCTTGGTGCACAACTCATTTTTTTTTCGTTCCCCGGTGATGTCCAGTTTAACTTGGGGCTGTTTTTGCAAAGCGATCCCATGGCGTAGGACCCCAACCGGGTGGGGAGGGCGACGCTGGTCGCCCCGGTGGTAGCCCGCCTGCCCTAACGATGCGGGGTGAGCCCCGACCGGCCACCGGGCCGAGGAGGGCGCAGCCCCAGCCCCTGTTCGGGGGTGCGAGTCCGCTGCTCCCGCCGGGCCGATGGGGGGGGAGGGCGCAGGCGGCCCCTCTCCGCTGCCCGCCCCGCCGTCCGTTGGCAAGGGGTGGCGCCACGGGCGGAGACCGGGAGTGTGGTCGAGCTAGAGCCGAGGAGGTCGTGCGGGAGGTGCCGCCGCGGGAGGAGCCCGCGCTGCTCGCCGCACCTTCTACATCGACCCTCGAGGCGAACGGGTGGAGGTGGTGGATGACGAGATCGCCGTCGGGCCGAGTACCGTAACCCGACGCCGGATCCGAGGTCGCAGCGTCGTGCCTTGGTAAGCCACCATATCGTTTGTCCGCCGCTGTTGCGGAGCTCATACTTGCTTTGTCCGTAGGGAGCTGGCCCGTGCGGCCGAGACGCTGGCGCTGCGGCTGGAGCGCCGGCGGCTGCCTACGAAGCTGAAGGTCGACAACGAGCGGCTCCATCGTGAAAAAACGAGCTGGGGGAGTCGGTCGGCCTGCTCGAGCGCAACCTCAAGGCCGCCCGTGAAGACGGCGACGGGCCGCGCCGACAGCTAGAGGAGCCGAGCGCCAAAACGCCGCTCAGAGGCGGCCGCCGCAGTTTAACGGGTGCGCGGCGCAATCGAACGTTGCAGTGCACGGGTGACCGTATGTCCTCCCTTTCTATTGCCGGGGCGCATTAAATTTCCCGTGCCGACTTGCGCTCGCCCGCAGCTCCGAGGGCGAGCCGCGCGGTCTCAACAATTTTGTCGACGAAGCCGACGCGTGAAACATCCACCGCTAGCCAGCGGCAGAGGTCGCTTCGGGTTGAAGTTGCACAAGTGCTACGCTTTGTCAGATTTGTTCATTTGACAAAGATTCGCCGAGTCCCGACTTTTTATTTCGCAGTCCGTACGGAGAACGCCGGGCGGCGGCAATGACGGACTTGAAAAAGCGCCTTGCAGCCGCCGAGGAGCGGATGGAAGACGCGATCGTCCATGTGACCCCGCCGCTGAATCTCGCCGACCCAGATGGGGGGATGTACGATCGGGACGTGCTCGGAGAGCGCTACCCTTCGGTCTCCCGGTGCCTCGGTGCGATGCCGGCCCGCGGCCGGAGCAGACGCTGGTCTTTGTTCATGGAGCGGCATGCGCCGTTGCCGGGCACGCGCCGGGCGCTGGTCCGATCGCACTATCCCCGGGTGGAGCTTTCCCGGTCGAGGCGGGTTTTGCACGGACCACGCCGGTCGGCGACAAGGAGAAGCCGAGCACCGAAGTCTTCTCGATGCAGCCGCCAAGGTAGTAGAGGATCCGGACCTGCTCGGGCGATCTCGATGTAGATGCGCCCGAAAGGGGCTTTAGGATTAGCATGTGTATTGCGCCGGAGACGCTATATATGAATGACGTTATTGTCATATTTTGTTATGTATGTAGTTTCGTTTGCCATAATGCCCTCGCAGCGTGTGACTTTGTCGCCTCACCGGATCGCCCAGGTTGCCCGGTGTCTCATAGCGCTAAGGATGTAGACCTTGTCATGCGCGTAGAGGTCACCGGTGTCCCCCGGGAACCGCTGCCGGCCGTACCATAACGCAGAGCGCCGAGCCGCTAGCACGTGTAGGTTTAGGCCGGGGGACGGGGTTGCTCCAATCAGTTCGATTTAAAGTGCGCATCGGGCGGTCTTATTGGCCTCTCGGTGCGTGGGTAGCACGACCGAGAGTGTCATGGATGCATAAAAAAAAAAAAGGAGAAACAACAAGAAACACATCATATCATATATGTATTTGGATTACAAAGGAAAGCAGAGTACATATCTTTTATTCATCTTGGCTACTAGGCGTAAAAAGCGCATCGATGCTCCGCGTGCCGTGAGTTTGGGATATCGCGTCCGTCCGACTCCACCCGCCTGTAGGACCCCCGGTCGGGTTACCTCTTTGACGATGAAAGGTCCATCCCGGGGGGAGGAAAGTTTGTGCATGCCGGGCGGAGCTCGCGGCGGCGACGCAGACAAGGTCGCCGACCGCTGAAGGGGCGTTCCCGGACGTTGCGGTCATAGTAGCGGCGACGCTTCTAGGTACTTGGCCGACCGGACGCAGCGGCTAGGCGTTCTTCCTCGCTACGGTCGACATCGCCAAAGACGTGCTTGATCGGAGATTTCTTCGAGTAATTTTGAACTCTTGGTGAGCGGAAGGCGACGCCCTTAGGTAGGACGGCTTCCGATCCGCACACCATGTAGTAGGGGGAAACCCCGCGGTTCGACCGGTTTTGCGGCGCAGCCCCTGCATCGCCGGGTGGAAGCTCCTTTAGCCACCTTCCCGGTGCTTATCGCCTTTTCTCGTACAAGCGTTTTTTGAGTGCGCCCAGATCATTCCGTTGGCGCTGCTCGGCCTGGCCGTTAGCACGCTGGTGCGCAACGGAGACGATTTGACCAAGATGGACCGCCTCGCAAAACTCCTGCACTGCTACCCGTGAAGTTTGACCCCGTGTCGGTGATGATGCTGTTCGGGATGCCGAAGCGGTGGACGATTTCCTCGAAGAACTCGGGCGGCCTTCTTGCTTGTGGAGCCGACGAGTGGTTTGTACTCGATCCACTTGGAGAATTTGTCGATGGCCACCAAAGACATACCTGAAATTACCGGGCGCTGCCCCTGAAGGGCCAATCTGGTCGAGTCCCCGCACCGCGAAAAGGCCGTGGATGGTATCGCCATTAGGCGTGAGCCGGCAGATGGGGCTGCTTGGCAAAAACCGACAGCCCTCGCAATGCCGTTTCAAGTGTTCTGCGGCCCGCGGCGGCGGTCGGCCAGTAGAAACCTGCCCGAAAAGCTCTGCCGACCAGGTTCCCGGAGGCGCAGTGGCTTCCGCAGATGCCAAAGATGTATCTCTTTCAATATTCTTACACCTCAGCTGTAACACGCACTTCAGAGAACGTTGGCGTTGGCGTTGCTGCGCAAGAGTGCGCCGTCCGCCGTAACGTAGTGCTTGCTCCGCCTGCACTCAAGCGCCCGTCTCGGTTTTATCAGCCGGCAGTTCGGAGTTGGTGAGGTATCGGATGAAAGGGGGGAGCGCCAATCCTCCACGCCGGCGGCTTCGATAGACGCGATCGCCTTCTGGGCGGGAGTGACTTTGGGCGCCCTCCATCTTGCCCGATCGATGGTGTCGAGGTCGTGTGCGAATACACCCGGCGGAATGGTTGCCCGTGTGGAGCCTAGTTTGAGAGCCGGTCGGCTTCGAAGTTTTCTTCATGACGATATGGTGGAACTCAATGCCGTAAAACTTGTTCTCGAAGTTTTCGGATTTTTGCAAAGGGGAGTCCATTTTCTCACCGGGTACAGACCAATCTTTATTTGCCCGGGTTGACGACTGTGGCGGAGTCACCGAAGACTTCCAGCGCTTGATCCCTAGGGCTATGGCAACTTTGATGCCATGTATGGCGGCCTCGCACTCGGCGGCGTTATTAGATGCCTTGAAATGTATTCTCAATACATATCGGAGTTCTTCGCCGCTTGGAGATACAAGCATGACCCCCCCCCAAGCACCGCTAGCATTGAGCGCCGCCAAAGTACATCTTCCAATCTTTGGGGTGCTCGGGCGGAACCGGTTCCAAAGATGTCCGTCCATTCGCGCGATAAAGTCGGGCGAGCACTTGGGATTTTATCGCTTGGCGACTCGCTGCGTGACTCGACGGTGGGGAGGCGCCGAAGTTCGACCGCCCATTTGGCAATTCTGCCGTCGACCTCTTTGTTCTTTATGATGTCGCCGATCGGCATGGGACACTACCGTCACAATGTGGGACTGGAAGTAGTGATTCACCTTGCGCGACGTTAGGAGGACAGCGTAAATGAGCTCTCAGATTTGCGGGTAGCGAAGTTTTTGACTCGCTCAGACCTCGCTAATGTAGTACACCGGCCGCCGTACCTTGAACGCGTGTCCGTGCTCGTCGCTGCTCGACGACTACCGCCGTAGAGACTACCCGATTCGCCGCGATGTAGAGGAGGAGGTCCTCGTCGGGTAGCGGTGCCGTTAAGACGGGAGGCGCCGTCGAAAAACCTTTAGCTCTTTGAATGCCTCGTCCGCCTCGGGGTCCATACGAATTTATCGGACGCCGAGTAGTCGGAAGAAAGGCAGGCTTTTTCTCCGAGCTTGGAGATGTATCTACTTAAAGCCGCTAAGCAACCGGCGAAGCTTTCGTATTTCCTTGATGTTGGTCGGCGGTGACATCTTTGTTATGGCCGATACCTTCTCGGGATTTGGTTCAATTCGCGATCGCCGACGGTGTTCCCGAGGAGGATTCCCCGGATGAAACCCCAAAGATGCACTTGTTTGGGTTGAGTTTCCATCGATACACTCGCAGTTCTTGAATGTTTGATCGAGGTCGGCGAGTAAGCTATCGGCGGTCTTGATTTGACCACGATGTCGCCGACGTATGCCTCAGCGTTAATGCCTATTTGATCTTTTAGGCATGCTTGAATTGTTCGCCGGTACGTTGCCCCGGCATTTTTGAGGCCAAAGGACATCGTCGTGTAGCAAGAGGGCCCGAATGGAGTTATGAAGGCTGTTTTGACCTCGATCCGACTCCTTTAGGGCGATCCGGTGATACCCCGAGTAGCAAGCCAAGAAAAGAGAGGAGTTCGCAGCCGGGCGGTAGAGTCTACGACCTCGCCGATGCGAGGGAGAGTAAACGGGTCTTTAGGGCAGTGTTTGTTAAGATCGGTGTAATCAACGCACATTCGCCACTCTTTATTGCTTTTGCGGACGAGGACCGGGTTTGCCGCCCACCGGGCGTGATACACTTTTTTGATAAAACCGGCAGCTAGGAGCCGGTTAATTTCTACCCTAATAGCCTCTTTTTCTTGTCCGGCGCGAATCGGCGAAGCTTCCGCTTAACCGGCTTGGCGGAGGATGAGACCTTTCAGAGCGTGCTTGGCATACTTCCTTGGTACTCCGTGCATGTCCGCAGGTTTCCATGCGAAAACGTCCACGTTGTCCCGGAGGAAGCCGACGAGCGCCTTCCTATTTAGGGTCGAGGTTGGCGCCGATCCGAGTGACCTTGGAGGGGTCACCCGTGCCTAGGTCGATGGTCTTGGTCTCCTTGTTCTTGATGGAGGAGCGCTGGGGTTCATTGACCGGGATCTCCCGGTCTTCGGGCGGCACTTCCTTGAGTCGGCGAGGCACGCCTTCATCTTGGCGGTGAGAGGCCGGGCGGTCTCGTTGATGGTGTAGTTTTCCTGTTTCGCAGCGTGGGCGCTTTAAGTCGGCGCGGAGGGTGAGCACGCCACCGTGAGCCTGGCATCTTCATCACGAGATAGGCGTAGTGGGGGACCGCCATGAACTTATGCAAGGCGGACGCCCCAAGATGGCGTGGTAGGCGGTGTCGAAATCGCGACGTAGAACATCGTTCTCCTTGCGGAAACGGCCTAGAGTGCCAAACTGCACCGTTAGGGTCACTCGCCGAGCGGCTCGATGCTTTGTCCGGGGACAATGCCCCAGAACGGGGACTCGGCGGGTCTGTAGAGCCTCTTTTGGGATGCCGAGCTCCCCGGAGCGACTTTGGGAACAGGATGTTCGTGGAGCTTCCGCCGCCGATAAGGACGCTGCCTCAAGTGGACGTTGCCGATCACCGGGTCTAGTACCGTGGGAAACGCCTGTGGTATGGTATTTCCGACCACCGGTCCTCCCTCGCCGAAGGTGATGACACCGGGTGGGACCATGGCAGAAGGCTGGATCGGCCGATGGTGTTCGGGCGAAACCGCCATGACCCTCCCGGTGGTTAGCTTCTTGCTCCTCTTGTTCTCCATTGCGGGTGGTCCGCCGCAGATTGTGGCCACGCTCTTGGATGGTGTTTGGTACGAGGTGCCGCCGGGCCTCGGGTCATCTTCCTTATCACCGCCGTTCTTGTCATCGCCGCGACGGCGTTGGCGCTCCCGGGTCTTCCTCCCGAAAACTTTGCCGAGCCCGTAGCATTGGCGCATGGTGTGCGCCCCATTCTTGTGGATCGGGCACGGCTGATCCAAGACTTTGTCAAACTTCGGCGCCGAGGCTGCGCTTGACTCGCGACTTGACGTTGTTAACGTCGTGCCGACGCCCACGGAAACGATCCGGCGGTCGCGATTGTCGTGGCGATGATCAGGCCCGCGGTCCCTCCGGGTCGGCGTTGCGGTCATTGGGTCGAGGGGCTCCCGCCGGGGGGGGGGGCATGGGCCTCTTCCCCGCGACGAGGTCTTTGTGGTGTCCCTCGGCCTCTTCTCCCCAATGCGTAGGAGTCGGCGGTCTTCATCGCTCGCCGATTGTTTCCGGGGGTTTTCTCGTGGAGCTTCTCGCGTAGGGAGTTGCTCGTATGTAAGGCCTCGGATGAAGGCCGTGATGACGCGTGTGTCATTGACGTTGGCGACAGGGTGCGCAGCGTGGAGAAGCGGCGAATGTATTGCCGGAGCGCCTCGTTTGGGCGCCGCGCCAACCTTCGAGGTCATGGCGCGTGGCTTGGCGGTCACGACGTGGCCATGTAGTTGTCCACGAAGAGCTTCCGGAGCCGTGCCCGGTTGTCGATGGAGTTCTCTTCCAATCCTCGCGTGAACCGTTCGAGGCGGGGAGGCCAGCATGACAGCAAGTAGTTTGCCATGGTGTCTTCCGTTCGGGCGGCGGCGATCAAGCTACGGCGACGCTTGGAGCCACCGCTCGGGGTTAGCCTTGCCGTCGTAGGGCTCCACTGTTCGGGGATCCGAAGTGATCGGGCCACCGATGGGACCGCAGCCGTGCCGAGAGAGGTTTGGGACCCTCGATCATTGGCGCCCGCCGCGGTCAAAGCCCCCGCGGTTCGGGCGCCGGGCGACGCCGGGCGTTCCATCTCGGCGTTATAGCGCCCGCCGCTCGGCGCCGATGATGGCGCGGGCATCACGCCCGGCGTTGATGATCGCCGGGCATCGGCGGGCGGCGGGTTGATGGACGGGTCCGGGCGGATTGTTGCCGCCTCCGTTTCGCCGTGGGTTGCGCCACCTCCCCGTCATTGTGCGATCGGCGGGACCGTCGGGATCTTCCCGATCGATGGCGGCTTGACCCGGAGGTGGAGGATCCGGACGGCATCTCCCGTAGCTTGTTTACCCGCACTTGAGCAGCCTTTGATGAAAGCTTTAGCCCGGTTTACCTCGAGGGGTCGGGCGAAAGTGCCTCGAAGTTCATTGGCGGCGACGGCGAGGTTGGCGCCGGGGTTGGCGCTACGATTTGTTCGTCGATGTAGACAAACTCGCCCGCCAAGTTCCTGTAGAGGTGACGCCGGGCCGGCCGCATCTCGGAGGAGGCGCCGCTCCCCGGTCTTCGTGAAGCCACACGGCGCCGGCTCGGTCGGCGTTGCAGGCCGCCTGGTCGGGCGCGATGTCCTTCTATCTCGTCCGCCGGTGGGTCTCGTCCGGTGAGACGGCTCGGAGCATGAAGATCCGAGCCGGGTATACCGGGAGGGATGCGAAGTTCGCTGGATGGCTCCGTCGCTTTACGACAATCGATGTCTCCGGATCCGATCCGGGGGAGGCGTCGGAGTCGGAGCCGGGGCTATTCCTCCGTGATGGTGCGCAAAGTGACTCGCCGCCCTCCGCCAGGTGGAGCCGCACCATGTTGACAATCGGTGATGGAGTGTCGGCCGGTGGTGGTCGGACGAAAGTTGCCGCCGTGCAACTTCGGTGAGTATCCGCGAGCTCCGCAGATCGGGTGGTGCCACCACGTTCCAGATCTGTTCCTCCCGGGAAGTTCGGGCGATGACGCCCCGCCGAGCGGTTGGGGTGCCTTGGAGGAAATCCCCCGTAACCATCGGAGCCTGCACCGGGCAGGTCGTCGCCGGCGGCGTTAAGCGCCTAGGTCCGGCGGGTTTAGCCGGATGGCCATTGGCCTTGGCGGCGGGTGATCGGGTCGGGCGTGGTGCCCGGCGGCGCTGGTTGCCATCCCGACCCGACGGGTGGGTGCTCGCTGAAGTTGCCGGCGAAGCGCCAGATTCGGGCGAGCTCGACGCGACTCGCGTAGACCTCCATTGACCCGGCCGATGAGTTCGATCAGGTCATCGGAGTTGACGGGTTCCTCTCCGCCGGGGCCGTCAAACGTTGCCGCCTGGGAAGGATCGCCGTGGACTCGCTTGGAGGCGCCTGGCTTCGGCCGGCGGGGCCGTTGCATGCCCGGGCCCGCTGGACGGGATCCGGGGTTGGTCGTTCTCCCGCCGCCGTGCTCGGCGACAACGGTCCACGTGATGGATCCGACGGTGAAGGTCATGCCCGACGCGACGGAGAGAGCGGCGGTGGAAGGAGCAACCATCTTGCTCAACGACGGATCGAAACGCACACCCCTACTCGGGCGCGCCACCGCCGACGATATCGGTCGGCAGCCTACCTTGGGGGTGCCCGAGGTAGTAGATGAGATCGAGGGTGGTGAGGTGCGCGAGATCAAGAGCAAGAAAGTAACACGAGACACGGGTTTAGACAGTTCAGCCGTCAAGGTGACGTAAAACCCTAGTCCGTGTGTTCTGGTTGTGAATTATGATGGGAAGTAATCTGTTTTTGGAGGGGGCCCCCGCCCGCCTTATATAGCCGGGGGGCAGTGGTTACGAGATCAATCTAATCTCGCCTTCCCCGATCGGCGTATCAATTAGCCGACCAGAAATCTTATGTACAAGGTAACTAATCACCCGATGACCCGGACGGATCATCCCTCGCATGCCGAGCCGTGCGCCATACCCAGGGTCTTCAGCGGCGCCGGTATCGTCTTCTCGGGTTGGGCCTCACGACCGCCGCCCAAGCCCACAACTGAGGATACCCGGGGAGCAATCCCCACAATACCCCTTTCTACATGGTCTACGGGCGGAGGCTGTCCTGCCTACCGACCTAGAATACGGGGCCCCGCGGGTCAGGGCTTACACGGAGCCAGTGAACCAGACCTACCTGGAAGATGCCATGGACCAGCTCGATGAGGCCCGCGACGTCGCGCTGCTTCATTCTGCTAAGTACCTGCAGTCCCTACGCCGGCACCACGCTCGGCGAGTGCGGGGTCGAGCGTTTAACGTCGGAGACCTTGTCTTACGTGTGCGGCAGGACATCAAAGGGCGTCACAAGCTGACGCCACCATGGGAGGGACCCTTCACCATTGCCGAGGTCCTCCGACTAGGGGCGTACAAGCTAAAGGATGATAAGGGGCAGATCGTCAAAAACGCCTGGAACATCGAGAAGTTACGTCGCTTCTATCCTTAAAAGCAGTGGCGAAGCTACGTGTAGTGGCCGGGGTCAGCCGACCCCGACGACTTGCCGATAGCCTCTGTACTCTGCAAATTCTAGCCAGCACAGACCCCGGCAGAAAATTTTTTAGACCCCGGTAGACCGCGGTGCCGGTTGCCGACGACGAAGACGGTAGACACGTCCATCGCAGCCCAGCGTGCTGAGGCTTGCAACGTGGCAGGCGGAAAGCCCAGTAGTCACGGCCTTAGCCTTTTGTGTACAATGGAGAGCAAAGACCACACAGCATTACGTCATATTTTGTTGTATTTATTCGAGACTTCTAGATAATGGTTCTAGCGAGAGCTCAAGCCAGTATGAGCTGCTTGTCGCCCTTTTGTCTCTTTTTTTCTATTTTTTTAGAGTGTGTTTTAAATGACCAGGATGCTAGAACTAAAATAAACGTAACTTAATTATGTAGAATGAAATTAAAAAGTATAACTTTTTCTAAGAAATATATAGGATTCTAAATTGCTTATATCGCTGCTTAAATCCCAAGAATTCTTTTGAGGTTTTCAAATTTTAGATACCACCACTTATGGCAATTCAACACAACTAAACAATCTTTGTAGTGAGATCAATATTTATATTGATAATGTATGAGGTTTTACAATATTTATAATATTATTATACTATTATATTGTTGGTTATTGATATTATTTTTAGTTTCATATTATCACAAGCTAAAAGTTAATATCGCTAGTAGTCAATGAGCGTAATTACAATGTGGTGAAGCCAACAAAGAGAGCAATGCATATTATCAACCAGACTTGTCAATTGCTTCAGACTGATGGGATGCATTTTTTTTCTTCCTTTGGATAGTCAAATTATGCTAGAACTTTGTTTTGAGTTGTTTTTTCTAGTATGTTTTATGCTATAATAAGTGGTATAATTCTCTTGACTAAAAGGGATAAAAATCGGGTTTATTCCTTTACCTTAAAAAATATTATATGTTTTGCATTGACCCCGGCGGCATTTTATCCTAGCTTCGCCCCCGCTTAAAAGTTCATTTTTCTCTTCTTTTTCGATTCAGTATTAAGTACTTCGCTATGTACTCGTACCTTTTCTTGTTATCAACCAGCTAAACATGTTTAATATGAGAAATCTTTTCCGTAAATTAATGTCTCGACCCCTGGGGTCGGCGCTCGTCCTTCTCTTGATTAAACCACTGAAAAGGCAAACCGTCCGGCTTCGGATAACGCCCCGGCCCTCTCACCTAAAGGATTGTGTATAGGAAAGGAAGTGGCCCTAGCACCCAAAAAACGTCTTGGCTGCCTTGTCTAACGCCCCGGTGGCTAATGACACAGTCAGGTGAGGGTCGGCTAGCCATGTCTGACCTCAACAAGGCTTCTAAGTAAAGAGCGTCAGAACACCCCGGTGTTACGTTAACCAAAACCTGTCATGTCATCATCATCATTGCATAAGCATTCATCATTAGAAAACCCTAATTCAAATAATTAAAATGAGTTTATGATTCTAGGAGGTTGTTTGAGTTCTTTTATATCACATGTATATGTGTTGATAATTTAAATCTCACTTACATGTTTACTTTTAATGATAAAAGCAATCAATTAAAAGCAACCCCGATGCTGCAAGTGTTTGCCTAACCCGACTCACACATCGAATAAGTTTTCTAAAGTAACTGGTGTAAAAGAAAGAATCAAATTTGAATTTGGCATTCAAATTCCAAACCCTAGCTCAAGTGGCTAAGTGTTGGATTTTGAATATCACTTTCAAATTTGGTGAGCTAACCATAACTAATTTTATAAATAAAAGTTGCTAACCAATGGCACTATTTCAAAGTATAAACTTTGTACTTTGAAAGTGTACTATTGGTTGGGTTTGAAAAAAAGTGCCACATCATCATAACTCATTTGCCCAAAGATTCAATTTGAAAAACTTTGCAAAAGGGAGATTTTTAATGTGTTTTTGCCCCCTTTACAATTTCATCTCAAAATATTCAAAATTTGGGAAAACTTCCAAAATACAGTTTGTGTATCCCTTTGAGCTCTACAACTTTGGTATATAAAGTTTTTTAGGTTTTTGAATAAAATTTGAATTAATTTCAAAAGTTATTTGAATTGGGAAATGTTCCTTTTGAGTTTTAAACTACAATTCAAAAATTATTTGGTTTCATGAAAAACTTCTTAAATAAAAGTTGTAGACCTTGAGAAATGGAACAACTTTTATTTTTGGATATTTTCAGCTTTTATTCAAAAATTAAAAGTAATTTTGAAATCCTCAAAGTTAGGGTTTTGTCCCTTTTCAAATTTGGAATTCAAATTCAAAAACTAATTTGATTCTGCCCAAACTCCTTAAATCAAAGTTGTAGAGCTGGAAAAGTTACACAATTGATATTTTGGAAGATTTTTGTGAACAGTTCAAATTTTTGGATAAATTTGGAAATTGGAAAAATAGGTGTCCCGCTACTGATGACATGAACAGGGGGGGAGGACGCCGGCTCGCCCGGGCGCCATGCCGGCCGGTCGCCGATCGCCGCCGTGGCCTTTCTCGGCCGTTCCGGGTTTCTCGCGCCGCCAACCGACTCACCGTCGTCGCGAAAGCTCCGACCACCTGTCTAGCCTGCCCTTGCTCTATAAAAAGCCATTCACGGTCGTCGGCGCCTCTTTTCCTTCACGCTCACCCCGACGCCGTGATGATTCCTGTCCAATTCAAGCACCACACAACGCCGCTGTCCAATTGCGTTTGCACACAGTTCCGTCAGCTTCTCGCGCATACACCGAGCCCTTTCTTGCTTGTTTGCGCCGTCGGAGTCGCGCGCGCGACGTCGTCTTCTTCGCTGCCGGTCATCCGCCGTCGCCGTAAGTCTCTGCCGCGGTTCGCGCTTCACAGAGCATCGCAAGTTCCATCGATTGATCCTTTAGCTCCGCCTTGCTCCAGCGATTGCTATCGGCCGTGGTTTCGCGGTGAGCACGAGGCAGCCGAGGGACACCGCCTCGTCGTCGCGTTCGCACCGCCGCCGCCGCTGCTAACGCCGACGACCCTACTCCAGCCATCTCCAAGCCCGCCTCTGTTTTGTTTTAGAATCCCGGTGAGCTCCTGAGCATAGCCAAGGTGTTGGTTGCGTCTAGTACGCCATGGTTGGGTCGGAACAAGGTCGCTCCGACGAGCTCCGCCATGTCCCCTGTGTCGTGATCGCCGCTGTGCTTGTGTGGTGTTGCTCCGAGTCGCGTTCGTGCTGTGCTGAGTTCGGGTGAAGTCGTTAGTCACGTTGGCACGCTCGGTTTTAATGGAGAAGCTCCGGTGAGCTTGTTCACCGGGAGCCGTGCGCCGGCGAGCCGCCGAGATCACCGCCACGGATGCTCTGGTGGTTGACGAGGGTGGTGTAGCAGCTCGTCGGGTGCGGTAGAAAGCAAGGAGTCCGGCGGTGGGATTAGTTTCGCCGGAGGAGTATCACCGGCGAAGAACAGCCCGTCCGCTGCGCCGTCGTCGTCGGGAGGGGAAAGAAGGGAGAAAGAGAGGCGGGGCGCCGACAAAGGGCCGGCTGTCGGCGGGCGCGAGAGAGAGAGAGGGGGGCAAGCGCGTGGGCCGTGCGGGCGCGGCGCTACAAGACCTGTGCGTGTCGATGGGCCGCACAGTGGCCCGCGGAGAAGGAGTTTTGTTTTTCTTTTTCTTTTTATGTTTTAAAATGTTGAATTTCATCTTTTTGTTTTAAATTTTTATTGGGCAAATAAAAATGTAATAAAAATATGTGAGTGCTCTCCATAATATGCTCTGTCCCTGAAAAATGGTAACTTGTGATTTTCAGTAAGTTTTAGTTATACTTAAAATTGCTCCTTTAATTAATAAATACAACTTCACTAAATTTTAATAATTAAAATATAAGTCCAAAAATTATGAAATTTTGTTTTGTGTGCTAATTAGGTGATGATGATCTTAATTATGAAGTTTGGTTAAGTTTTGATTAAGTTTTGTATTATGCTTAATTAATGCCTTAGTTAATTAATGTTTAGTTAGTTCATTCTTTGATTAATTAGGGTTTATTTAATTCCCAATTAGCAAGTTAATTAGTGGCTTTCAACGACTGTAAAAATGGTCAATAAATTAGTAATCACCTCTAATCACCATTAGGGTTGCTTGATTTTGGGATTGAGTGATGACCCTAGGTCATTAACCATAATGACCTTCGGCATTCCATGTTGATTGCGTATCGCTAGTCCGTCGTCGTCGACGCTAGTTATACCTTCTTAGTGCAAGGGTACCGTGAAGGAAAGTTGTACTCAAGATCGACTAATAATCGTTGCATCATTATCGCATGCTCTTTTGTTTACTGCATTGTAATCATGCATCTGTATCGTGTAGCCGTCGAGTCTGAGGAGGGAGTCGAGCCGTCTCAGGTTTCCGAAGAGGTTGGATCTGATCTCGGTGATTGGGTAGCTGAGCCTCACTTCATCGAGCCCCAAGGCAAGCCCCGGATGCATTCAAACCCGTCCTTGTATTTCGAAAGTTTTTATGATTTTATGTGATGATATAATGCATTAGGGGTAGGAGTTGTGTGCTATCCTACTTTGATGCATTTACCGTACCTTGTTACATTACCCTGTACACCTGTTTTGATTTCGAAATGCTTAGTTACGCTTAGTCTTGCTACTAGTGTAGGTTTTGATAATTTGTTTTCGAAAGGTGATAACCATTCTCCCTGAAGGGAATTTACGAAAACCTGATGTTGCTTGTCGTCTATCCTTGTTCCGACGGGGTCAAGGATACACCACAAGAGCATGATGATAAGTAAATCGAGACCGGGTGGAGTGACTTGCACCAGGAAGGGCTAGTGCCCTGGTGTAGTGTCGATCCCACTTGTGAGTCGGTTAAGCACCGTTCGTTGCCTTGGCCCTTGGATCATGAGGTTATTGGATAGTACTAGTCGCATGCTAATGGCGGTAAGCTCCCTTGTATGATCCATATGAGAACGGACACCGGACGGAAGTAGCGTGTACCCACACTACGAGTGCACCCGTCGCCCAGTTAGGACCGGACGGGCGTAGGGAGATGGTGTACTTGTACTCTCGTGGCTAGGACCCGTTCGTGCGGAGAAATGCAAGTGTGAGTTGATATATGTAAGATGTTTGGTCCTGCATATATCGTATGGCTAGAAGCCCCATTTGGGTATATAAAGCGATTCGAATCGTCGTGTGCTCCACGATATGGGAGCCGTGATCCTTGCACCAGCATCGTAGTAATGATGAAAGAGTGAGAATGGAAAGTTTGAATCCGACATGTGTTTGACAAGTGATTGTTAAAGTAAGGATTGGCTTAGTCTCTTTTTCGCAAAAGGGTGTCTTTTTGATCTTGCTAAAGCCTCCCCTTGATTCCTATTAGCCCGGCATTCCCGAGTCTTCTCCCCACTTTTGGTCGGGTAAGTCTTTATGGAGTACTTTTTTGTACTCGGGGTTTGTTCAACCCCATTTGCGGGTGAACCGCATGGACAAGAGTGCTACGGCCCTTGTTGCATGACGGTGATCGAGGAAGTGACCGACGAGGAATAGATTGTGTGGCCCGTGGGTGGGGGCACTTTTGTTGCGTGGTTTGTAATAAAGTTACATAATGATACCTCCGCTGGTTTGTAATAATAATACTGTTTGTATAAGTTTTACAAGAGGTTTGTAAATTATGTTATTGTAAGTCTTCCGCTACTCGTATTTATATATGAAAACTGTTGTATCTTGTGATGTCTCGTAAGTATCGATCTGGAGTGATCGTGGTTTATCGGGGATCCACCCGACGGAACTTTCTAGGTTATGTGGTACGCAAATGCGGGCCGACAGAGGTCTTAGGGACAATGTCGGTGCTTGTGGGCCATATAATTTAGAAGGTTCGCCACGAAGAGGGTATCGAGGCGGTACTTACAAAGATACTCACGGTGTTACTTTTCAAAAACTTCAAAATGTTTTGGATCCAAAAGTCACATGGGGTTGGTCCAAATTGCTTACCTTTCCGTCTAAATTCTTTCTTGTAGTCTTGTTAGGTGCTATTTAAAAGAGGGTCTTAAGCGAGTATCATGTGTTTTTCTTTTGCCCTATATTACTAAAAAGTATGCTTATGTTAGTTTAAAAAAAAAGTTTTCGCTCGATCCGTAGGTTCGATCATGCATCATATTTAATTCACATGTTTAAAATTTTATTCTCGAAGCAAAGTGGTTGGGCTAAGTAAAATCAAACCTGTTCTTGCTAACTCTAAGGCTCTCGATCTTATAGACTCTATCTTTACTTACTACGAGGATGGCGCGCACTTCATGCACTGCCCGTAAGATGACCGGACCAAAGGGAGTACCGCGTCACCGGATGGCGCCATGTAGCCACGATGCCGGTAAGGGGACCTAGCGAGCATGACTTGGGAAGAAGATAACCAAAAGGCGAAGATAGGCTGAGTTGGTCGCCGAGCTAGCTACTGTTACCAAAGATCATTGCAAGTCAACAATTGAAAACATCAAGCTGAAGTCCGAGATAGAGAATCTGCGGGGAGCAAGAACGAGAAGGATATCGAGTCCATCCACAGTATCGGCGGAAAATTGCTCAACTTGAGCAAGAACTGGAAGCTACAAGAAACCAAAGGAATGATGGGTGCGATGCTATTGAGGAGCTGCAGGCTCAGGTGGAGGATCTTGAAGCATATACTGCTGCTTTACACGAGGAGATCCATCATCGGCATCATCTCCACGATCCGGTGTACCGCCAGCCAGGTAGCAGCATGGGACGACTTGGGATCGGTGGAGTCACCGGAGGTGTACCCGACCCCAACCGAGGAGTCCGAAGCAGATGAGTCCGCTGCGGACAATGAGTCGATGCGCACGAGGAGTCGACCTCCGAAGTTACTCAGGAGAGAAATATGTGTAAAATAGTCAACTTTGGGAATGTCCGGCCTACGAGCGGACTTGTAATATAAATAAGTGAACCTACGTGTGACTAGTTTGTCTTGCTTTGTTTTTAGAGTTCAATAAAAGCGCTTATGAATAAATATAATCTTGTTTATAACAGATGTCCGATCATCCTCGTGTTGGTTCTTCGCAAGAGAGGGGGTGAGGCCCCGCAGACCACCACCGGCACCCCCATCCTTGGTCGTATTTGTGGCAGCTTTTAGTCCATGCCACCACGAGAATGCCCGTATGCTACGGGGAGATAAGTCGGCAAAATCGTGATGCACCACATGAAAATCATGGTCGTCGTAATCACGACGAAGTCACATATGCGGACTTCACCGAGACTCGTCGCCAAGTGTTCACCAGGTGAGGAACCCTTAGAAGCTAATGATTGGCTTCGTATCATAGATCTAAAGTTTGACCTACTAGAGGGTTGTCAGATTTCTTTGAAACCCAAGTTTGCCGCCCAATTTGAGAGGCCCCGCATCGGCGTGGTGGGCTAATTTCCCTTGCATGACGACCGGCCGACCAGCAAATTACAGGCTATGTTTAAAGATGCATTCCGTCAACATTTTATTCAGACGGGGTAATGCAAGCTAATTTGGAAGAGTTTCTAGCATTAAAGCGAGGGTGGTCAAACCGTGGTGCAATATGTGAATGCATTGATCATCTATCCCAAGACGCCCCGAACATGTGAATACGGATGGCAAGAAAAAGAGGTGTTTTATTAGGGGTTTGAGAAATGACATCGAAACCCATCTCACTTTGCAAACCCTAACGCCACTTTCTATGAGTCGGTGGATATTGCCATATCCTATGAGAGGTCTTTGCAAAAAGCAGAAGAGTGAGGAGAGACGTGCTTTTCCTAGACCATCTGGCGGAATCCAAAAACGCCAGAGGGTTATCTTCCATCCCACTCAACATAACCGTCCACCATTCCAATATCCCCAGCGCCAGCAAAGCCCCCAACCTTATCGTTATCCACCCCAGCAGCAACAAGTCCAAAGGCAAGGGCGTGCGTTCGTCCTGGCTGCCGCAACCTATCCCCAACAACCGAGCACTCAAGGTGTTGAAACCCAACCCCACCCACTTCCCAAAATGCCCCCACCGGTTTCGGTCCGTGCTTTAATTGCAACCAAACCGGACATCTTTTACCGAAATTGTCCATACCCCAAAAAGAAATACCTCCAATCTTGACAAGGGTCCGCGGTCAGCAGCACCGTGGTCGGTCGGGGGGTGGTTGGTTCACGGCGTGCCCGAAGGTCGGTGTAGGGAGGAAGACTGGGCGTGTATATCAAGTACTGACTGGAAATGTTTCGGAGGGAGAGCCGGTTTTTAATGGGTATGTTCCCCATTCTTGGGACACCCTGCAATTACATTATTTGATTACGGTGCATCGCATACATTTATCAACCGCACCTTTGTTACTAAGCATGAAATCCCCATAAAAGAAATTAAAGATGAGTTTTTGGTGCAATCACCGGGAGGGCGTATATGTACACGGGGAAATGGTATATCGATTCCTATATCTCTTGGTGGGTATCTTTATCCCACGGATCGATAGTATTAAAGGATCAAAACATAGATGTGATCCTTGGAATGAATTGGTTACGCCATTATGGCATTTGTGATAGATACCTCGAATAGAAATGTTAATTTGTTGCTACGATAAGCAGTCCCCACTCCTTATCCAATTTCCGATTCCCAAGAGGGCAGCTCGGACGATTAATGCCACCTCGGTGCAAGACATCAAAAATATCCACGTGGTTTGTGAGTTCCCGGATGTGTTTCCCCGAGGATTTGCCCGGGTTACCACCGAGAAAGAGACGTTGAGTTTGTGATTGAGTTAAAAGCTGGGTCTTGCACCGGTATCCCGAAGAGCTTATAGGATGCCCCCAAAAGAGTTAGCCGAATTAAAAACTCAGTTGACTGAATTGTTGGACAAAGGTTTTATCAGACCTAGTTCATCACCGTGGGGTTGTCCTGCAATCTTTGTAAAAAAGAAGGATCATACTCGAGAATGTGTGTGGACTATCGTCCACTAAACGAGGTGACCATCAAAAAAATAAATACCCTCTTCCTCGTATAGATCTTCTTTTTGATCAACTTGCGGGAGCCAAGGTGTTCTCAAGATCGATCTTAGGTGCGGTTATCATCAAATCCGAATCGGGCCTGAAGACATTCCTAAAACCGCCTTCACCACCGAGATACGGCCTATATGAATATCTTGTCATGTCATTCGGGCTTACCAATGCTCCGGCCCATTTCATGTATTTGATGAACTCGGTGTTTATGCCCGAGCTCGATCGCTTCGTCGTGGTTTTCATCGGCGATATCCTTATATATTCCAAAAACAAAGAAGAGCATGCGGAGCATCTCCGTATTGTTTTGTCCCGTCTCCGAGAACATCGACTTTATGCCAAACTTAGCAAATGTGAGTTTTGGCTTAGTGAAGTCAACTTTCTTGGTCATGTTTTATCTGCTTAGAAGGTGTTGCGATTGATCCTAGCAAAGTTCGGGATATTCTTAATTGGAAGCCACCCATCGGTGTCCACCAAGTTCGTAGTTTCCTTGGAATGGCGGGATATTACCGCGTCGTTTCATCCCCGATTTTTCCAAAATAGCCAAACCAATTACCGAACTCCTAAAGAACCAAACTAAATTCCGGTGGTCATCTGAATGTGAGCAAGCTTTTCATAAGTTGAAAGATCTTTTGACTCTTTGCTCCAATCCTCGCTCGGCCCGGATATTGAAAAGCCATTCGATGTGTATTGTGATGCATCGGCATCGGCATCGGATGTGTGTTGATGCAAGAAGGGCGGGGTTATTGCTTATGCTTCAAAGGCAGTTGAAGCGACATGAAAAGCATTATCCCACTCATGATCTTGAGCTAGCTGCCGTTGTGCATGCTCGAAAATATGGAGGCACTACTTGTTGGGCAATAAATGCAATATCTATAGTGATCACAAAAGTCTAAAATATATCTTTACCCAGTGAAAGCTGAATATGAGGCAAAGAAGGTGGCTAGAATTAATCAAGGATTATGATCTTGAAGTACACTACCATCCCGGCAAGGCTAATGTAGTTCTTTGATGCTCTCGGTCGAAAGAGTCAATGCAATTGTCTTCTTGTCACACCCGGTGAATCGAGTTTGTGTCAAGAATTAGAAAGATTGAATATTGATATGATCCCTCGGGGTAGTCCGAATGATATCCAAAGTACATTCTTCTATTCAAGAGAAAATCATTGCAGACTCAACGAGAAAGCAAAGGTCTCAAGCACATTAGAGAGAAAGTCGGATCGGGGCAAGCATCTTGCTTTTCGCCTTGATGATAACGATGTATTATGGTTCAAAAATCGTCTAGTTGTTCCAAAGGTCCCCGAGCCGACAGGTTGATTCTTGACGAAGCTCACTTAACCAGATTCTCGATTCACCCGGGTAGCAATAAGATGTATCATGACTCGAGGCGTAGATTCGGTGGATTAAAATGAAAATCGAGGTAGCTCGATATGTCGCAAATTGTGACACTTGTCGGAGAGTCAAAGCCATTCATCTGAAGACCGCTGGGATGTTCTGCCTTTACCAATTCCCCTTGGAAGTGGGAAGATATTAGCATGGACTTTGTCGTTGGTTTACCTAGAACCGCCGGAGGGTATGATTCTATATGGGTTATTGTGGATCGATTAACTAAGTCGGCCCATTTTATCGATGAAGAATGTTTACCGAGCACCTCAATATGCTCAATTATATATAGACCGAATTATGTGTTTGCATGGGGTACCCAAGTCTATTGTTACGAGATAGAGGTACACGGTTTGTTGCTTCGATTCGCAGAAATTCCATGAGACCTTGGGTACTAATTTATTATCTGAGATCGCTTACCATCCATAAACCAGGAGGGGGTGAAAAGAGTAAATCAAATCCTTGAAGATATGTTAAGATCTTGTGTATTGACATATTCCTCGGCTTGGGATGAATGTTTGCCATTAGCAGAATTTGCTTATAATAACAGTTATCAAGAGAGTCTCAAAATGGCACCATTTGAAGCTTTATATGGCCGCCGATGTCGTACTCCACTTAATTGGTGCGAACCGGGAGAAAAGACAGTTTTATGGAGTTGATTTAGTTAAAGAAACCGAAGATAAGATCGAGACAAATTCAAGCAAATCTGAGAAAAGCTCAATCTCGACAGAGAAAAGCTATGCGGATCGTCATCGGCGACCCTTGGTATTTAAGGTTGGAGACTTTGTATACTGAAGGTATCCCCATGAAGGGTGTGGATCGTTTTGGGGTCAAAGGAAAGTTAGCACCTCGATATATTGGTCCGTTTCAAATCATTGAACAGTGTGGCAAGGTTGCATATCAATTTGGATCTACGAGCAGTTGTCTACGGTGCACAATGTGTTCCATGTATCTCAATTGAAAAAGTGTTTTGCGAGTGCCCGACAAGGTTGTTGACATTGAAGGTGTCACTTTGGAGCCTGATTTGACATGTGCCGAGTATCGGTCAGGCTTCTTGATCGAAAAAAGATCGGGTTACACGCAGACATATAAAGAAGTTTTATAAAGTTCAAGTGGGATCAACACTCGAGGATGAAGCAACTTGGGAGTCGGAGGAATTTTTGAATGAGCATTTCAGGAGTTTCTTCCTTCCTTCTCCTAAGCCACGATTCGTTTCTAAGAATTGTGACTTTCCTAAAACATGAGAATTGTAATATGAACCCTTCTACCTCCCTTATGAAACCATGTAAGATGTGTTTTCTTGACACGTTTCCTTTTCCATTACTTAGCCCTAAGCTTTGAATCTCGGACGAGATTCCTTTTAAGGGAATATAATGTAACACCCCGGTGTTACGTTAACCAAAAACCTGTCATGTCATCATCATCATTGCATAAGCATTCATCATTAGAAAACCCTAATTCAAATAATTAAAATGAGTTTATGATTCTAGGAGGTTGTTTGAGTTCTTTTATATCACATGTATATGTGTTGATAATTTAAATCTCACTTACATGTTTACTTTTAATGATAAAAGCAATCAATTAAAAGCAACCCTGATGCTTGCAAGTGTTTGCCTAACCCTGACTCACACATCGAATAAGTTTTCTAAAGTAACTGGTGTAAAAGAAAGAATCAAATTTGAATTTGGCATTCAAATTCCAAACCCTAGCTCAAGTGGCTAAGTGTTGGATTTTGAATATCACTTTCAAATTTGGTGAGCTAACCATAACTAATTTTATAAATAAAAGTTGCTAACCAATGGCACTATTTCAAAGTATAAACTTTGTACTTTGAAAGTGTACTATTGGTTGGGTTTGAAAAGTGCCACATCATCATAACTCATTTGCCCAAAGATTCAATTTGAAAAACTTTGCAAAAGGGAGATTTTTAATGTGTTTTTGACCCCTTTACAATTTCATCTCAAAATATTCAAAATTTGGGAAAACTTCCAAAATACAGTTTGTGTATCCCTTTGAGCTCTACAACTTTGGTATATAAAGTTTTTCACGTTTTTGAATAAAATTTGAATTAATTTCAAAAGTTATTTGAATTGGGAAATGTTCCTTTTTGAGTTTTAAACTACAATTCAAAAATTATTTGGTTTCATGAAAAACTTCTTAAATAAAAGTTGTAGACCTTGAGAAATGGAACAACTTTTATTTTTGGATATTTTCAGCTTTTATTCAAAAATTGAAAGTAATTTTGAAATCCTCAAAGTTAGGGTTTTGTCCCTTTTCAAATTTGGAATTCAAATTCAAAAACTAATTTGATTCTGCCCAAACTCCTTAAATCAAAGTTGTAGAGCTAGAAAAGTTACACAATTGATATTTTGGAAGATTTTTGTGAACAGTTCAAATTTTTGGATAAATTTGGAAATTGGAAAAATAGGTGTCCCTGATTACATGAGCATGGGGGAGGACGCCGGCTCGCCGGGCGCCGCCATGCCGGCCGTCGCCCGATCGCCGCCGTGGCCTTTCTCGGCCGTTCCGGGTTTTCAGCGCCGCCAACAGACTCACCGTCTGTCGCGAAAGCTCTCGCCCACTGTCTAGCTGCCCCTGCTCTATAAAAGCCATTCACCGTCGTCGGCGCCTCTTTTCCTTCCTCCCCGCTCACCGGCCGGCCGTGATTCCCTGTCCAATTCAAGCACCACACAACGCCGCTGTCCAATTGCGTTTGCACACAGTTCCGTCGGCTTCTCGGCGCATACCGAGCCCTTTCTTGCTTGTTTTGCGCCGTCGGAGTCCAGTAGCGGCGTCGTCTTCTTCATTTGCCGGTCATCGCCGTCGCCCGTAAGTCTCTGCAGCGGTTCGCGCTTCACGAGCATCGCAAGTTCCATCGATTGATCCTTTAGCTCCGCCTTGCTCCAGCGATTGCTATCGGCCGTGGTTTCCGCGGTGAGCACCCGGGCCGCCGGGACACCGCCTCGTCGTCGCGTTCGCTTTTGCCGCATTTGCTAACGCCGGCGACCCTACTCAGACCATCTCCAAGCCCGCCCTGTTTTGTTTTAGAATCGGTGAGCTCACGAGCATAGCCAAGGTGTTGGTTGCGTCTAGTGCGCCATGGTTGGGTCGGAACAAGGTCGCTCCGACGAGCTCCGCCATGTCCCCCGTGGTCGAGATCGCCGCTGTGCTTGTGTGGTGTTGCTCCGAGTCGCTCGTGCTGTGCCGAAGTTCGGGTGAAGTCGTTAGTCACGTTGGCACGCCGGTTTTACGGGAGAAGCTCCGGTGAGCTTGTTCACCGGGAGTCCACCGGCGAAGCCGCCGAGATCACCGCCACACGGATGTCCCGGGGTGGTTGACGAGGGTGGTGTAGCGTTGAGTCCGGTGCGGTAGAAAGCAAGGAGTCCGGGCGGTGGGATTAGTTTCGCCGGAGGAGTATCACCGGCGAAGAATTGGCCCCGTCAAGGCTGCTGTCCTGAAAGGGAAAGAAGGAAGAAGGGGAGTCGCCGCTGACAGCGGGCCTACCGCTGTACGGGCGAGAGAGAGAGAGAGAGGGGCGCAAGCCGCGGGGCCGGCTGGGCCGCGCTGCGCCAAGATCAGCGGGCCGATGGGCCGCAAAGGCCCATAAAGGCCGAGAAGAAGGAGTTTTGTTTTTCTTTTTCTTTTTATGTTTTAAAATGTTGAATTTCATCTTTTTGTTTTAAATTTTTATTGGGCAAATAAAAATGTAATAAAAATATGTGAGTGCTCTCCATAATATGCTCTGTCCCTGAAAAATGCTAACTTGTGATTTTCAGTAAGTTTTAGTTATACTTAAAATTGCTCCTTTAATTAATAAATACAACTTCACTGAATTTTAATAATTAAAATATAAGTCCAAAAATTATGAAATTTTGTTTTGTGTGCTAATTAGGTGATGATGATCTTAATTATGAAGTTTGGTTAAGTTTTGATTAAGTTTTGTATTATGCTTAATTAATGCCTTAGTTAATTAATTTTTAGTTAGTTCATTCTTTGATTAATTAGGGTTTATTTAATTCCCAATTAGCAAGTTAATTAGTGGCTTTCAACGACTGTAAAAATGGTCAATAAATTAGTAATCACCTCTAATCACCATTAGGGTTGCTTGATTTTGGGATTGAGTGATGACCCTAGGTCATTAACCATAATGACCTTCGGCATTCCATGTTGATTGCGTATCGCTAGTCCGTCGTCGTCGACGCTAGTTATACCTTCTTAGTGCAAGGGTACCGTGAAGGAAAGTTGTACTCAAGATCGACTAATAATCGTTGCATCATTATCGCATGCTTTTTGTTTTATGCATTGTAATCATGCATCTGTATCGTGTAGCCGTCGAGTCTGAGGAGGGAGTCGAGCCGTCTCAGGTTTCCGAAGAGGTTGGATCTGATCTCGGTGATTGGGTAGCTGAGCCTCACTTCATCGAGCCCCAAGGCAAGCCCCGGATGCATTCAAACCCGTCCTTGTATTTCGAAAGTTTTTATGATTTTATGTGATGATATAATGCACTAGGGGTAGGAGTTGTGTGCTATCCTACTTTGATGCATTTACCGTACCTTGTTACATTACCCTGTACACCTGTTTTGATTTCGAAATGCTTAGTTACGCTTAGTCTTGCTACTAGTGTAGGTTTTGATAATTTGTTTTCGAAAGGTGATAACCATTCTCCCTGAAGGGAATTTACGAAAACCTGATGTTGCTTGTCGTCTATCCTTGTTCCGACGGGGTCAAGGATACACCACAAGAGCATGATGATAAGTAAATCGAGACCGGGTGGAGTGACTTGCACCAGGAAGGGCTAGTGCCCTGGTGTAGTGTCGTCCACTTGTGAGTCGGTTAAGCACCGTTCGTTGCCTTGGCCCTTGGATCATGAGGTTATTGGATAGTACTAGTCGCATGCTAATGGCGGTAAGCTCCCTTGTATGATCCATATGAGAACGGACACGGGGGACGGGAAGTAGCGTGTACCCACACTACGAGTGCACCCGTCGGCCGGTTAGGCCCGACGGCGTAGGGAGATGGTGTCTTGTACTCTCGTGGCTAGGACCCGTTCTGGTCTGGAGAAATGCAAGTGTGAGTTGATATATGTAAGATGTTTGGTCCTGCATATATCGTATGGCTAGGAAGCCCCAGCTGGGTATATAAAGCGATTCGAATCGTCGTGTGCTCCACGATATGGGAGCCGTGATCCTTGCACCAGCATCGTAGTAATGATGAAAGAGTGAGAATGGAAAGTTTGAATCCGACATGTGTTTGACAAGTGATTGTTAAAGTAAGGATTGGCTTAGTCTCTTTTCGCAAAAGGGTGTCTTTTGATCTTGCTAAAGCCTCCCCTTGATTCCTATTAGCCAGCATTCCTGAGTCTTCTCCCCACTTTTGGTCGGGTAAGTCTTGCGGAGTACTTTTTGTACTCAGGGTTTGTTCAACCCCTGTTGCAGGTGAACCGCATGGACAAGAGTGCTACGGCCCTTGTTGCATGACGGTGATCGAGGAAGTGACTGACGAGGAATAGATTGTGTGGCCCGTGGGCAGGGCACTTTTGTTGCGTGGTTTGTAATAAAGTTACATAATGATACCTCCGCTGGTTTGTAATAATAATACTCTGTTTGTATAAGTTTTACAAGAGGTTTGTAAATTATGTTATTGTAAGTCTTCCGCTACTCTGGTATTTATATATGAAAACTGTTGTAATACTGTGATGTCTCTGTAAGTATCGATCCTGGAGTGATCGTGGTTTATCGGGGATCCACCCGACGGAACTTTCTAGGTTATGTGGTACGCAAGTACGGCTGACAGAGGTCTTAGGGACAATGTCAGGTGCTTGTGGGCCATATAATTTAGAAGGTTCTGCCACAGCGTCGCTGCGTAGGAAGTAGCCGGTTTACTACATCCCTAGGTTAGGAAAAAAGATCCCGAGGGTAGGGGAATCGCTGATCTTGGGCACCTAAGCGAAATAATTTTCCACCGGGCGTGGCATGCCACCCGGCGGGTGTCCAAAAATGAAAGCAATCCGTCCTACCTAGAAATATCTTTTCACCTAAAAAGGGAGTAATTCAAAAATAAAAACAAAGACAAGTTAACTACGGTTATTACACATAACTGACAATAAAGTCTTCGGGCATCAAAAAGCCCACAAACCAAAAGTAAGCAAATGTTTTTACTCCCGCTGAGGGAGCACCAGGTTCGCCAGGCGGTCGGCAAGAGCGTCAGCACTGTTTGCCACCAGCACGCGGAGAGCTTCGACGCCGGCTTCGGAAATCTCCCCGAAATATCCCTCGCTGACGCCGCCAAAGTTGAAGCTCTCATCGTAGTGAGAGCGGGTAATGGCGAACGCCTCCCGGATCCCGGTTCGAAGAGCATCGCGCTCCAAATGACCGACCCACTGGGGCAGCAGGGATAACCGCGCGGTGAGGGAGCCGTCGGGGGCGGGGTCGACACCGAGGCCGTCGAGGACGCGCTCAGCGGCAGTACTCAGACCGGCGTTCTGCTGCTGCAGCTGTGAAGTGGACGCGCGAAGCGTAGCCACCTCCTCGGACATCAGCTGGGCCGCCTTCTCGGCGTCCGTCTTCCCGCCCCGCTCGCGCTCCAGCTCGCTCTTGAGAGCGGCGACCTCGTCCCGAAGCTTGTTCCGCTTACCGCGAATGCGGGTCTCGGACGCGCGGCTGTCGTCACGCTCGCGGCGGAGGCGCTCTGTCTCAAGACGCTCCTGCTCCAGGTCTTGCTCCGTCCGCCGGAGCCGATCGCGCAGCTGCTCCGCCTCCCCGAGCAACTCCCGGACATGGGCGTTGCGCCGCTCAAGCTCTTCCTGGACACGCCTCGCCTCCGCATCATCCACCTCTTGCCGGCGCAGGAGGCTCATGTACTTCTCCTCCACTTCCTCGATGTCGTGGCCAGCGTCCCTCAGACGAGCACGGAGTTCCTCGATCGTCTCCATTGCCTCCTCCCACCGGGGATGCTGCTCGTACAAGAGGCGAGACTTCACCTGGCCCATACGCAGCGCCGTCTGTCCACATGGCAACATGTGGATGAGTCACCAGTCTTGTCAACCGGAAAAGACAAGAGAAAGCGCTGAACTGGGAATACCTGGTAGAGCGACGCCGTTGGCCTCATCTGCGACACCAGGGCAGTAACGTTCTGGTTTATAGCTGCCATCGCCACCTCGAAGGAGGAAAGAACCTCCCACTCGGCGCGATCGTCAACCACCAGAGGCTCGAGGGAGGGGGCGCGGGTCCGAAAACTTCGAGCCTGGATCCTCCCCAGAAATGGTGAGGAGCCCCGACGCCGCTCGTCATCGTCCCGACGGCGCCACCCGCGCCTGAAGGTGGAGGCGCATCGCCCGTGGATTGCGGAGGAGCAGGAGGCGTGGCGGCATCGGGGCCATGCCCTCGCCCCTCCTCGGCCGGGAGCAGAGGTCTCCTCCGGCGCCGCTTGGGCCCAGCGGCCCGGGGGCTCAAGCCCGCGGGACCCCTCGTCCCTGCGAGCCTGCGTCAAAAAGCAGGGACCCCTTTGGCCGATCTTTGGCGCGCTGCTGTCCCCTCCCCGACTCCTCTTGGGAAGGGGCAGCATCGAGCAGGGGAGCAAGGCCTCCACCCGAAGAAGGGGTCCCAGTCGCGGCACCGCCCGCCTCCTGCTGCTTCCTCAGCGCCTTCAGGGGCGCAAGCGTGAGGCGCCCAGGGGTCCGAACCCGGCTGCGGTAAAGCAGGAAGGGTCGAGATCAGAAAGGCAAAAGCTAACGCGAACCAGGTGCTGACTGAAAACATACCTCCGAGGCGCGAAGCATGCCACCTTCGAGGCCGGCTCCACCGATGATGATTCTGCGGTATCCGGGCAGGGACGCTTCCCTTTGCCCCGGACGTCTTGCTGGGGCACCATCCCCGAACCCGCCTCGACCGGAGCACGATCTGCTGCCACACCCTCGGCGCCCTCGATAGCCGAAGGAGCCGCAGGAAGAGGGTCGGACCGAGCCGGCCCAACATTCCCTGTGGTAAGGGGGTCGACGCCAGGAGGGTCGGAACGAGCTGACTCATGCCCACCCGCGGCCACGGCCTGGCTCAGTGGCTCCAGGGTCGCACCCTGGGACCCAATCACGAGCACGGCCCCCATGGTGTGGGCCATCTCGTCCAAATTCTGAGGGTCGCGCCCGACGCGCTCCCCCTCGTCCGTCCCACCTTCCTCGACGAAGATAGGATTCCTTGAGCAGCCCGCCACGCTGCTTTCGCCTCCCAGGAAGGGGTCGACGAAGCCCTGACCGGACCCATCAGAGCGAACGCTGAGCTCCTCCTCCTCTGTGTCAGAGAGGGGGGTCAGGTCGCGTTCCTCGCGGAGGCGATTCTCCGCCCGCCTCGCCTTCCTCTTCTCCTTCTTGGCGTGACGAGCCTCGGAGACGGCCACGTTCGCCGCTCGCTGAGCCGCCGTACGGGGGAGAGGCACCGGATCTTCCTTCAAAGGCAGACTCGGGGGCTGGTGCGGCGGAAATACGTCAGGAATGGCTCTAGGAGAAAGGAAAGGAAAAATCTAAACAATCAGATACTCACGAATGTCACGGCGTCGGCGTCTGGCCTCATCGGGGGTTGGTCCGGCACGGGCGACTCCAGGGGTACCGGTGTGCCGGCGGAGTTCTTCGGCGCCGCCAACAGGTTTCGGAGTCGACGGGTGGCAGCGGCGGCGAAAAACGCCCTCCCCGAAAGCACCGTGCACGAGGGGTCGGAGCCGGCCACCATCCCCCACAGCGGGAGGCGGCGCGACATCAGCGGTGCCACCCCGCGCCGGAGCCAGGCATCCACAATGCCGGCCCCGGTCAAGCCCTGGTGCCGCAAGATTCTGATGGCCTCCAGGTGGTGCTCAACCTTCTCGATCTCCTTCGAGTTTACCCCGACGCGCCATTTTATCGGGCGCTCAGGGAACGACACGTCGGAGAAATCGGGGAGCGGCGCTGTCTCCGAGTTCTTGAGGTAGAACCACCCGGAGTGCCACCCTCGGTTTGACGTGGACGTCTTCACATCCACGTAGAACTTAGTGCGCTCCCCACGGGGAGCGATGCCGGCGCATCCCGCGGGGAGGTCATACTCCGGCGCGTCGTCCTTCGCCCACCGCTTCACCAACTGTGCAGAGAAGAAAAACTTCCACAGCCCGTAATGAGGCGGGATCCCCAGGTATCCCTCACACAGGGCAACGAACACCGCCATGTGCAGAATCCCATTGGGATTCAGATGGTGGAGCTCGACGCCGTAGTGATGCAGAATCCCGCGCGCGAAGTCGTGAACGGGGACACCGAGCCCCCGCTCATGAAAAGCCGCAAAGGAGACGATGTACCCCATCGGCGGCCGAGGAGATTCGTCCTCCAGTGGGAGAATCCACTCCCCCGCCTCCGTCAAGGGCGGCAGAACGCCCTCCGCCATGAGGCGCTCCATCTCCGGCGCCGTCAGGTTGCTGCGCGGCCACGGGAGTACGCCTCCACTCGCCATTGAGGTGAGAGATGGGACGTGGGAAGACGAGAACGCAGACGGCGGCGGCGGCGGAAAGAGCAAGCGAGGCAGAGAGAGGACTCGGGGGCTTTTCTGGCTGCGAGACAAAGATACACAGTGCGGCTAAGAAAAACCCTCTTCCTTCCTCTCAACGCCTTAAAAAGAGAACAAACCGCCCATTGCTTGGTTGCTCTCGGGGGCGTGGGCAACGTGCCCCGGACCCACGCAAGCGACAGATACTCGAGCGCATTAACTCCGCTCGAGGCGTGCGGCCGTCGGCCCAGCGTCTTGACGGTTCCGTCCCGTCCCATCGAAAACACTGTGGCGCCCGTCCCGGAACAACCCCTCGGGAAGCCTCGGGTCCCGCGTTGACCACAGAGAGGGCGGGGCGGCGCGCCTACGAAACAGGCCTACGTAAAGGGGTAATCATGAAGCCGGGGTCGGCCAGACCGATGGGACGTCTTTGTCCGTTTCAGACCCTCGGTGGAGAAAAACCCTAACCAAGTACAAGAGCCCTTTGTTCTCCGAAGAACAAAGAAAACCCCAACGAAAAGGGGGTCCGCTCGATCGTTCGCTCCAGTGGCTCGAACACCACCAAGATCAAGAACAAAATATGAAATCTTGACAGAAGAACAAAAGCGAGCATTCCTTCAAAGTCATTGATTACAAAACAAATCGCCTCATAGGCGAACCTAAAACGCTAAAGCCACATCAGCGGCGCTATGCACAGACCCACGGCGCGGCTACCCTAAGCCAGCAACTACCGCCGACGCCAATGTGGAGAGGATCATGAAGGCGCAGGCGTCCACCCGTCCGGCGCAACCAGGTACATGTCTTCCAAGAAGACAATGGAGATAAACCCGAGAACGCCGGACGGGTGGGTAGCGTCCGGGCGGAGCCACGCCAACAGCAGGGAAGACCCCACGGCGCCTCAGGGCGCGTCGTGGATCACCTCCTCCGCCCGTCACCACCTCCCGCGACGGCATCGGTAACGGGCTCCCTCGATCTTGGCGCACCAGGTGCTCCAGGTCCCGAGGCTCGCCCTCGGGGAGCTCGATGTAGCCTCGAGGTCGACGCGGGAGCGGCGGTGCGCTATCGCCAGCGCGCGCCGCCCCCGCGGCGAATGCCGTGCGACGTCACGTCGCGGAAGCGACCAAGCACAACGGCTCGGCCGCTCCCGCCAGGTTGGCGCTGGGAGCCCCGGACGTAGGCCACAATGGCCTCGGCCGCCGGGGCATAACCTTGGAGCTTGGCCGTGAGCTCCGCCACGCGCTTCGTCCGACTCCTCCAGATTGGCGCGCGTTCCTCCTCCGCCTCCTCCGCGCGGGTCAACGCAACAATGACCGCGCGAAGGCGGGCGCGGAGCTCTTCGGGACGGTCTCCGGCCTCTCCCGGCCTCGGCACCCTCGGCCGGCCCCGCGGCGTCGCCGGCGGCGGGGAGGCGGCGGGGAGCCCGCACGCAAGAAATCACCGCAAGGATCAGCATTGGGCAAAGGATGAGAAAACCCTCCTCCGGTGCAAAGACTAAGATCGAAAAAAAACCCTCTTCCCACCGCAAGCATTGCACTCACCCGGGGATGTGGCGGCGGCCGCGCGGGGGCTCCTCCGACGAGCCCCCCCCTCCGCTGGGCGCTTCCCACGATCCATCACTCTCCTCCTCTTTCTTGCTTTCTCGGCAATGGCCGGCGGCTGGAAGAAGGAGGGAAGAAGTGCTAGATGGCTGGAGTGCAGAGTGAGGGTGGAGGAGAGGGTGACTCGATCTGTCCACACACACCACGCCCTCCTTAAATAGAATGGCCGACGCTCGTGTGGATCTAAAAAACGCCTCTTGGCGTTCCACGTCGCCCATCATTGCAACCGTGGCATCGCGGCGCGTCGTGGAGGGAATCGAACCGCCCCGCGTCAAGCGCCCCGAGGCGGCATTAACCTGGGGGCCACGAAGCCTCTCGACGTTCCAGTCTCGGGCGTTGAAAAGGGACGGAGCAAAGACTATAATGCCCTCGCAATAAAAACAGAGAGACGCGTTCGTGCAAAAAGGGTGCTGTTCGACCTTCTCTCACCAAATGCTGCCACGACTACGCTTTCTGAGCCTCTGCACGAGTGTACCACTCCTACAGAAGGCTCGGGGGGGCTACCGGTGGAGGCCGCGCACCCACTGGGGAAGGCAAATCACAACTACGCTTTTCTGAGCCTCCCCTTGCAGTGTACCACTCTGCGGCGGAAGGCTCGGGGGGGGCACCGGCGGGTGTGCTCGCGCGCACCCACCTGGAGGGAAAACATTCAGAAAAACCATCTGTGTTTTCCTTGACAGAATAAGTCTGGCATGAAGAGGAACACCCAGTTCCACTCCATGCTCGGGGGCTACTTGTCGAGGGGTCAAAAACCACGGCCCTCTAAGGACCGGGATAAAGCAATCTTCGAAAACAAAAACACCTTGCGGATCGGGGTCCTCACGGCCCAGCCCACGGCACGAAGCTTAAAGCATTTCTGGCCCAGCCACGGCAACCAGCTAAGGCCCGCGGGATAGAAACCACCGCCAGGGGATCGACCCCCCGGGCGACCTCCGATTCGCCCGACCCCTACCCACCGCAGGGAGGGGTCGGAGTCCGACCCTGTCCCAGCAAACAGAGCCAGGACGCACCGTGCAGATTCCCGCCAAGTCAGGCAACGGCGCTGTACAGTTCCGTAGCGGTCACGGGGATGCACCGTATACTTTTTGGTAGGAGAGGACGGGGCCGCCAAGTAACCATGGAACATTTCGTTGCTCCCACGCCTTCTACCTGACAAGTGCGGTGCTGAGCCCTGTCATTGTCGTGCGACGTATGAGAGCCCCGTGTATGCGTTCCCGTAGGGGCGCCGGGGTCTCATTACTACCCCATGACAGCTCGTCCCGACCAAGACGGATAAAGGAGTGCCGCTCGTACCAACACCGTGGCCAAAGTACCGGACGACGACCGAGCCGAGACACATCCCCGCAAGGCGAACCCAGCGCGTCGAGGGAATCAACCCCGCACGCGCTGGCGACTCCACGGCCGGCTCCCCCTATAGGCCAGCATTTGACCCGAGACACCCACAGTCAACAGAACCGCACAACCCGTTCAGGTATAGCCTTTCCTACCGAAAGGGCTATAAGGCCAAGAGGAAGGACAATGACGTGCTCGCTACGGTGCCCGCGGGGCGCTTCCAGAATGTCCCAATCCTTGTAGGCCACGACTTCACGATCACTACACGCGCATGCCCTCTCCTGTGAGCCTCACCTTGAACTATAAAAGGGAGGACTTAGGCCCCTGAGCACGTGTGTCCATCACCCGATTCACATCACACATACGAAACGCACAACCCCGAACCTAGTTTTACTACTCCGAGACCTGGGAGTCTATCCCTCTCTCGACCCCTCTTGTACTCCCCCATACAAGCTCCTGAATAACACGACCCAACTCTCACTGGACGTAGGATAAAATTGCCCGAACCAGTATACATCATCGTGTCCACTCGGGAAACCATCTCGAGGATAAGTGTGCACTCTTTCGATTACTCGTTGGTGTCCATTCTCGACACCGACAGATAGAATAAAAACTTATTATTAACTCTATTATTGACAGTCAAACCAAATCAGCCCATTTTAATAGGGCCTAAACTAAACCAGCCCAACAGCCTTCTTAGCCTGTTTTACCCCAAACCAATACAGTCCAAAAGCAAAACCAAACCAAAAAACTGGGCTTAACCCAAACCATTGAGAGGTTGAGTTCTATGGCGAGCAATGGTGGGGAGCTACGGGTGTGGTGCTACGTGATAACAATGGAGCCTTTCTCAGTGCCAGTGCAAAGTGGTATGCTAATGGCCTTGATGCGATTACAATGGAGGCGCTTGCTTGCCGTGATGGAATAATACTAGCGCCACAGACTGGGACTGGGCGAGTTTGGCTTGAATCAGATTGCCAAGAACTGGTGAACCTGTGGACGGCGGGCACAAATCAACGATCCAGTGTGATGGCCATTCTGTCGGAGATTCGGGAGTTGAGTAATATGTTCTAAGACTTTAGATTTACTTTCATCAGTAGAACTTGTAATATGGTCGCTCATGTCTTAGCAAAGCAGGTCACAGACGATATGCAGGTTAGGTGGTGGCGTCTAGCGCCAGCCTGTATCTCAAGTCTGTTGGCCTTGGACTGTAATTCAGTTGATCCTCCATGAATGAAATCTCCCAGTCACAAAAAAAAAAAAAAAAAAAAAAAAAAAAAAAAGGATAACGACTGCTACCGAAGTTTGATTAGAAAAATCAATGTTGTGCGCGCACTGCATGTCTGAAACCAAAACTTGTTGCGTATTTTCTAAGTCAAAACAATTCTCTCCAAATACTGAACAATGTACAGTAATTATGGATTCTTCCATGGTCAGCAGCCAATCCATAAGGGTCTGTCTACCCCGCACTCGTGTTGCGACACCCGATTTACTATTCATCTTCCACCTCGGTTCCTAACCCTTGCCGCTGTCCACCGCCCCGTCGTGGTGCGCTAGGCCTTCAACAGAGCCCCGTCTTCTACCACCGCCTGGCCATCCGACCTCCCCTGGCCGGCCCCTTCTATATCCACCAAAGAAGATGAACAAGAACCATTGACGGCACCATCCGTCGACGGCTCCAAAACTCGAGTGCGCCGATATGGAGAAACACTCGAGCGAGCGATAGATGTAGTGATCCACAAACCCATCACTCCATCCAATCTGTGGCTGCACTACATGCCATTTCATAGTGGGTAGTAAGCTCTGATCTGATCTACGCCTTTGTTAGCGTCGAGAGGTCCATCGTAAACAGAAAGAGACCGTCCAACTGAAATGACACTGCGTGCACTGCATACAGCTACGTAAACGTAATCATGATGCTGTTCAGATTCTTCAAGTTTATTTATTAACTTGGCTTTTGTCTTGTTAATGTCATCGGGCAGTCAGATTAGATTCTCCGTTCCGTGACCAACTTTGGTGACGATGATGCTTAACATTTTTTTTTTTTTCAAGAGAAATGCTGTTTAACGTTTGTTTCCAGGAAACGGCAACATGCTACTCATATCCTACCTCTCCGGTCAAATAAATATGACGCTTCAGACATGATAAATGATTTGTTTTTGTTTTAAAAAATGATCTGTTTTTGCCTACTTGGTTGTCTATATGTAAATAAGAACACGTTTGGTTTTTGCTCTCCTGATTTGTTTCAAGGTAGTTTTTTTTTTTTCTTTCAATCATGCAATAAATTGTGCGTTTTTGTATTAAGCGAGAAACATTATGTAAAAAGCCAATGGTCAAAGTCATTGTTTTGTCAGTTTATTTACTCGTCGTTTTCAGTTCGCTATCAGGCTTTAGCTAGCGTCCCTAACGGCAAAGAAGAAAAAAAGAAAAGAGAAGAAAAAAGATCTACAGTTATACTAGTAGATGGTCCAAGCAAAGATACTGTGACTCGCACGAGCTGCCATGCGTGCAGCTGTAGAACTGAGAAACCAAACGAGAGGGCAATGTATGAAATTTCAAGATGCCAAAGAACGCGTTGATCTCGCCGGCTTCCGAATCCAACCACAAACGTTAACCAAAATCCAACCGTACTCAAGAACGCGGTAGTGGAAAACTTCGAAAAGCCGAAGGCAATGGCAGAGCATGCATGGTAGCATGCCCAGCAAGCTTGGTTTTAGTGAAGCGAAAACAGCGGACATAATAATGAACAGCTATATGCATCAATCGATGCAGAGGCTGGGATATATCTAATATATTCCCTTTTCTAAAAAAAAGAATAAGGAGTGAAACTGCTTACCGGAAGAGGGAGACCTGGACGAGGGTGCTCGGCCACCACATGTGCGCCGGTTCCACCACATACTTGCGCATCAGCCCTGCCCATCCGTACCCAAGCACCTTGAGCCAGCCATTGAAGATATGAAGCAGCGAGAGCGACAAATTCCAAAAGTTTAATGTCAGTTGTTTAGCTAGTAGCTGATGGGTTAGGGACTAATTAAGGACGGTAATTGATCTTGCAAAAGCTATATATAGCTGAGTCGCAACCTGCGTGGTGATGACGAGGAGCCAGGCGGTGAAGAAGGAGATTTGGCGTTGGTAGAAGGCGCGGATGATGTCGATGATGCCGACGGCGTAGGCAGTCCCAAAGGTGAACGCGAGGCCGGCGTTGGCGAAGATGGAGATGAGAACGTGCTCCTTGATGTTGAATGGCCCCGGGTTGAGGCTCCACTCCCCGCCGCCCAGCATCCGCGGCGCCCGGAACCTGGTGCGCGGCAGCACCCGGGCCATGAAGTGGCCCACGGGCAGCGACGCCACCTGCACCGTGACCTGCGTCACGACGAGCGGCTCCGTCCGGTAGGAGAAGAACTGGTTGAGGAAGCTCATGAGCGCGCACGAGAGCAGCCCGATGCTCCACATCCGGAACGTCCACACCGGCAGCGACGGGTCGTCCGTCGTCGGCACCGTCAGCCGCACCTCCTCGACCGGCGACGTGTCCTCGTCGTCATCGAGGATGCCCTCCTCCTTGACGGCGCCCACGGGCTCGGCCAGACCTCGGTCTTCCATGCCGATCTCACCCATTGCGCCCACTGCACGCGGGTTGGATAATGCCGAGCGGTGCTCGTTGCTTCTGCAAGTGCTTTGCTTTGGCCTAGCAGGGAGAGGAGCACTTTGAGCTAGGTGCGCGCGTCCCAAGCGTATTTATCTGTACTCAGAGCACGGCGATGATATGTACGTGTGCCGAAATCCTGTAGACTTTCTTGAAAGCTCGCTAAAAGTGCGTCTAGAAGTACGTTGTCTATATGGTAAACTCTTCTATCTTAATTATAGTGATGCATAAATCTTGTGTATATTTAAGAAAAAAACACCACGATGGCCAGCTAATGCTTATTAAGCGACTGGAACGTGGAGTGGTGTGGCCTGTACAACGAATGGTCTTTTTATATTGTATTATTATAACAAAAGAAAAGAAAGTATTTATTCACTGAATAGGGGAATCGATGGAATCTAGAATCTGTTACTCTATTTGAAAGTTTAATTGTCAATATCTAGATGCGGATTGTCGCCATCACTACCGGAATCCAGCTCTTTGCCGAGTGTCGTATGGTTTGCCTCGGCAAAGAGCCTCTTTCCGAGTGCCAAAAAAAACACTCGGCAAACCATCTCTTTGACGAGTGTCTTTTTTTTTTACACTCGGCAAAGAGACTCTTTGCCGAAAGTGTTTTATGCACTCGGCAAAGAAAATTTAGAAGCATATTTTGGGGCACTAAATTAATTCAAATGAAAAAATTTCAACTACAAAGTTGTATAACTTTTCAAGATCTATAACTTTTATTCTAGTTTTTTCATTTAACAAAATAAAAGTAAATTTGTTCATAAATCTTACATATCTCTCTCGTAGTTTGAAACTACAAGAGAGATATATAAGATTTGTGAATAATATTTTTACCGCTATGTCGGATGACCAAATGACCAAAATAAAAAATATAGATCTTGAGAAATTATACAACTTTATAGTTAAACACTTTTTAATTTGAATTAGTTTTGCTAGCGTAAAGTACAGTCGATTTTCACAAATTTGAAATTTGAATTTTTCAAAAGGTCTTGGATGAAAAATAGTCAAAATAAGAATTGTAGATCTCGAAAAGTTATAAAACTTTATAGTTGATAACTTTTTTATTTGAAATCATCTTGTCAACGAAAACTACGCTCGAAATTCAAAATTTTGAAATTCAAATTTTATAAACGACCTCGGATGAAGAAACTTTCTAAATGAAAATTGTAGATCTCAAAAAGTTGTGAAACTTTGTAGTTGACAAGTGTTTAATTTGAATTCGTTTCGGACCTTAAACAAGCAATTTTCACTCGGTTTAGTATAATGTTTGAAAAAATGACAGAAAGTGAGTATGTAGTGTAGTGGTAGGGGGAGGTTTCGCGCGAGGGAGAGGTCGTGGGTTCGAATCTCGCCGGCCACCGGCCGCACAGCTGCAAAAAAAATACCGTGACTTGCAACTTGGATGAAGATGAGTTGGTAAAAAAATTGCTATTATTTTTTGGGTTTTTTTTTCTTTTCAAACTTTGCCGAGTGTCGGGCACTTTCGGCAAAGGCTTTGCTGAAGTGCCGAAAAAAAAAAGCACTCTGTAAAGAGCCCTTTGCCGATAGGATCTTTGCCAAGTGCTCTTTGCCGAGTGCGGCACTCAGCAAAGCCTTTGCCAAGTGCCCTAGACACTCGGCAAAGATCTGATTTCCATACTGCATGGCAGCAGCCATGCCTATATTTCGCTTTGCTCCATGTGAATGCCCACTACGGTTCGGTTCAGCTTTTCGTGATACTAGTATCGAACTGCGATCACAGTCATTGTTTTAGGTGTATGACAACTTTTCCAAGAAAGCTACGCCTCACTCCAATGTTCCAACACTCAATTTCTCTTCTCTTGTCTCCATCTTCCGCTTTTTCTCCATAGAAGAAATTTTTGTGGAGACAAATTTTATCTTAAGTTTTATCGGTTTATTACTCATCATTTTCAGTTGACTATTTGGTTTATCGTCTAGCATAGGGGGTAAAACCCCCTCTTGTTTCATAAAAGAAAAGGTTAAACTAGCAACAAAAAAAAAAAAGAAAAGAAAAAGATTTACAGGTGGTTATACTATAGACTACTTGCTCCATGCAAAGATACTGACGCGCACGAGCGAGCTGCCATGCCGCAGCTGTAGGACTGGAGAAACCAAACAACCAACCGGTTAAGATCGAGCTGTATAAAATTGGGGATGCAAAGGAACACTAACCAAAATCTTTAGAGGTTTCTTAGCTTCTTTGCAAAGATGCAAGGAAATCTTTAAGTCAGAGTTTGCTTTGGTTATACTACAAGCAAGACCTAAGCTTCATCCTTACTATTACTAATTACGGAGGAGCCTCTACGTTAATCCTCACTAAAAACACTAGAAAAAAAATAAATACTAGAAATTCTCACATTAATCAGAATTAATTGGCTAATTGTCCTAGAATTCTAATTGTCCTTAATCATTAGATCTATTTAGTTTTTTAAGATTTATCCACCTCCACAATTAAATATAGACAAAAAAAAGCCTAAAATCTTCTTGGTGTAAAACAAACTTGACGTATCAGAAAAATTCTTCAAGCAAAAAAAAACCGTAACACACAACTTTGGATATAGACACAAAAAGGGCCCAAAATCTCCTTGGTAAACGTAACAGAAAAATCTTGACATTCACACAACTTTTGGAAGTACGGGAGAAATTTCTTCGATCAAGAAAAAAAACGTAGGGGAAAAAACCTCATGAATTGACATCGACGTACGGTAAAAATTTTCTTTTTAAAAAAACGAGTACTAATAAAGATTATAGTTTATCAAAACAAAATTTATCTTACTGTTAATAATTAGAGGCCCCAACGAACCTACACACTAATCCTTATCAGAAACATTAGAAAAAAAAAATAAGTACTAGGAAATTCTTTACTAATTAGAGACCCCCACGAAGGTTCCACATTATTTCTTGGCAGATGCGCTAAGAAAAAAAATAAATACTAGAAATTATTAGGTTAATCAGAAATATCCAACCATCCCATTGAAAAGCTAGCCATCTATACCTAGTTCAAAATCTTATTATTAGAGAGAACAAAAAAAACTTCAGTCCTACATGGAAATAAAATCTAGAACGGCAGCTGCCATTACGTTTATGTAGGTTAATCTATTATTAACAAAAGCTAAATATACTAATATCACGTAGAAATTATTTGGCCAGCCATATTCCCATACGTTAAAATGTACGCCATAACTTAAACCTAAATGTACGCCTCTCATACGGGGCACACTAATTATCGTTCACTTTGTTATTTTTTTCCCTTTTTTGCGTCAATGGACGTAGACATCACGTTCATTAACTAACCTATTATACAAAAAAATCAGATTGAATGCTAATCTGTTGACAAAATATGAGAGACACACTGAGAAACAATTTACATGTGTGTGAGGATACAATTATTATGTATAAAAAAGAAGGGGATCATTTTTTGTCAACCATGAAGAAATAGAAATGCATCGATTCAACATTTGTCATTTTTTATGTTACTTCAATATTTATTCTCACAAGACACGCTAGAAAAAAAAATAAATTCTAAAATTTCTCACAATAACCATATATTTGGCCAGTAATTTGGTAGACTGAGCATCATCACCAATAGCAATTTACCCACCTCTACCATCTTACCGTTACTAATTGAAGGATACAACGATGTATTCACGTTGATTCTCACTAGGTAGGCTCAAAAGAAGATAAATCCTAGAAAATTTTCAATATATATTAACGGTACCATTATGGCATATATTATTTCTTGATAAGAAAAATTCAAACATTATGAGAAGCAAAAGAGATTTGTGCGGACTAAAGATGGCTTTATACTTCTAGCCTCCTATAGAGTAAACAGTCATTATGAGGCTAAAATATTAATACCCTCTTAAAATTAGCAATGCTATCCAATCCTAGATCCCTTATCAAGCTCTACCAATGATCTTAAGCAATGCAGATGCAGGTTTTGAATGGTTCTTGAGTCATTATAATGCTTAAGAGTGCAATCAATGACCTAAAGCCTTTATTTAAAAAAAAAGTAAAAATGAAGAGTTAATAATAATAAACATAGGAGTTTTAACTTAAGTTGGGGATAAAAATCTATAGGGACTAATAAGATTTTAGATTCCCGATGTCATAAGATATGGGCTACAACAAGATTACCATAGTTTAAGTTAACGTTAGTACTAGATCCTTGCTGAACATACACAATTATCATGCAAAGGAAAAAAATATATATAAATGTGGATAAAAAATATAGATCATGGTTGATTTATCATAATTAGATAGAGGTTATAAGCTATCTATTTATAATAATCATGTTAGAAAATGGATAAAAGAAAAAGTATAATTTTATATAAGTAACTTCTATGAGCTAGCAAGATATATTAAACAAAAACTAATACTTATGTCTTATAAGATTCTAGTCTGTATGCGACAAAGACGGGTTGATGGATTAGTATGTATAATTTTGTTTATTCTCTTTCTTTATAACCTTTTGTGTTACATGATCTTTTGCACCGAACTTTTGTTTGGGCATATATATATATATATATATATATATATATATATATATATATATATATATATAGAGAGAGAGAGAGAGAGAGAGAGAGGAGCGCGTGTCTCGAGCGTTTTTATCGATACTGAGCACGGTGATGATCTGTGTGCTAAAATCCCGAAGAACTTCTAGGGCGCTCGCCACAAGTGCATCCTATATGATTAAACACTTCTATCTTAATAGGTTCCATAGAAAATCACGAAAATAGATGTGTTGCCCGCACAGGCGCACACAGTTTAGGAGCTTGTGGGCCATATCCTTATGTTGGGGTGCAAGACTAATAGCAACTTGTTATCTCCATGTAGGGGTGTAAACCCCTCTTACGTAAAAAAAGACTAGTAACCCCAGTTGTCGTCTCCATTGAAGGTCCAAACCCTCTTGTTGAACATTTGCGGTACACTTTATCGCGGCGCGGTGGTTAGGAGTATTAGTCGGGGCTAACAGTGGGCATTGCTGCCTACATAGAGCTCACAAGCGTGGCTTGCCAACATGGCAATGCCCTTCAGCACCGAGTAGTTGCTCCACAAATTCAGGTTCTTGGCCTTCCTCTACGCCGCGCGCGCCACATCATCACCTCCTAAAGAGTGGTTGCCCAACGCATAGTGGAATGTCCTACAAATGATCCTATGAGTATATCTTATCTCTTTTATCTTCTTGAACCCCTACACGAGCGAATGTGAGCCAACTGCTCAGTTTTTTAGGCTGTTCCGTGGAGCATGCCGCCCGAGTTCAATCCTGACCCCCGAGAACTTGTGTGCATGTCAGTAGGCATGTTATGGGACTGCTCGGACAACCTCATCCATGTTTGAGTGTGCGGCCCATTTCACCATTGTGTAGATGAATTGCCTAAATTGGTGCGTTTTCCATTGTTGTTTCTTCATGTAAATTGCTGAACATATGAATTGTAATTGTTTCACAAAAAAGGAGAATTGTAATTGCAAACTATTTTTTTCTCAGTACACAGTGACATGAAAAACTGATCTTCACATATATTTGAGTTGCATGGTTTGGAGCATATCTCTCCAAACTAATTTATAATCCATTTTGTGTACGTAACTTTAGAATTTCTTATCGGTAATTTGCCCATAAATTGCAAATAAGATAATATTGTACAAAATTAATATTATTATATATATTTGCAATCCAATATACTATCTAAGGATTATAAGTTTATAATCATAGGTATTGTAATATAAAATCAATGAATAGTCAAAGTGTAATATAGAAGACCGCGTCTATTAGACAACATCTTATAAATTGGACTGAAGGGAGTATTATGGACTGAGTAAATTTGTAGCATTTTCAGGAACTAGCATGTTGTGCATTGTCCAAATGATCAACCAATTCACAATATTTTCTGCAATGTTAGGTAAATGAGCATATAGCATTTACGCACATAAGAAGTTGCATTATACTCCACATACATACCAAAGATCTATGGCATCAACGTAACTGTAACTAATCATTGCTAGACTCGCATTGTATCTTTTTTTTCGCGACCGGGCAAAGCCCGTTTTTCATTAAGAGGAAAGCAAGTTCACAGCCCCCGCCGCGAGTCAAGGCGAGAAGCCTCAACGAACGCGGAAACAAAGCCCTATCTTGAGACATTAAACTCCAAGCTTAGAATATTGGGCAGATGCCGTCACCCAAGTCCACCCCTTTAGCGGTAGGACACTTGGCAAGAGGGCAATGCTCTCCTCTAGTGCCCCACCAATCAATACTCTTGTTCTGTCTGGTCAATGAGAAGTACAACACCACCCCCATGAATGCAACTCCGGCGTCGAGAGCAGCAGAGAGTATGTAGTTGTACCTTGTCCACCACATCTTTCGGTACCGGAACACAAAGAAATTAAAGATGGTGCCAATAAATAGCCATGAGTTATAGTTCACAGCCGTTGCTGGGGGCATGGCAGCTGCACCAAAGAGCACGGGAAGATTGATCAATGGTATCCATTTTTGGTTGGGGAACATCCTATGGAAAGCATATACGATAACCGGGCCTGCTAGGCCGATGAGGAAGAACCAGTTGAGGGCGCCGTAGTTCCCATCTGGCCCAAAGATGCGCCATGGACCGACAAGGCCCCATATGACTGATGCATCAAAGAACAAACGGTCACTAGGACACGTCCACGGGCTATCTGCTGGGAGTGAATCTGAACAGATGTTGTGGATTGAGCCGAGTAGCCACCATGCTGTGCCAATGTTGACCGTGCCAGCCACAATGGTACCAACAAACTAAGTAAATGAAGTTACATGAAAGTTAGTACATGTTGTTTTATTTATCCATGTCACCAATTCATTTACAAGAAGAATGCTTGGTGATTTTTTTATATTACCTGAACAAGGAACATGGACTTGGGAGGGATCTTCATATAGTGGCCAAGCTTGAAGTCCGAGAGGAAGGCAACTGCCTGTTGCATGCTCATGTAGCCATAGACCTTGAAGCATACATTAGCAATGGGATAGCCTGGCCTAATCAAACCCATGACATACTCGGTGATCACATTCAGACCAGGTGACTGCACAAGGCATTTTAGAATAGAAGAAAATACCTCAAACATCTTTCCTTTTTGTTTTCTTTTATTAAAGAACATAGAACGTGCAAATGTGTTACTTGCCTGGTTGGTTGTTGCAGTGATTATGCTGATGGGAAGGGTGAAGATGAATGCCATGCCGCATGCAAAGATGAGGCCCCACCATGGGAGCTGGACCTCATAGTTTAGTACAGTGCAAAGGAGGAAGGATACTGCAAATGATAGAACCATCAGCGAATAAAACCACCATGCTGGGATGTCACTGTACTTCTTCATCAGCTTAGTGTGGATGTCAGGCTTCTCCTTCTGTGATGATGTGAAACGCTGGTAGATTTCCCTGCACATTGGCCATGCCCCATTTCAAAAAGGAAAATTTAGAATCATGCATTTCATAGTCATAGCGAGTTCTATTACTCGAAGTCTTTTGAGTAGTTGAGATGCCATACTTTCCATAGAAGAGCCCGACATGCGTGATGGTGGATGCAATGGTGGCGAAGAGGAACCCATAAACGAGTGCAAAGAATACACTGAGATTGATTTTGCCAGTCTTATCATATATGTCCTTATCAAGCTGAAATTGGTTGTTCACAATTGATGGGACATTGTACTCCGTGCCATTTGACATGAACAAGTGGGTGGACAAGATTGGGAATGTCTTGGCGTTGTATAGGTTAAAACCCCAGTATGATATAGGCACGATCAAATAGAGAAACACCACGTAGCCAAAGAAGATGTTAACGGTGGCGAAGAAGGGTGAGATGAGGGGGCTATAGAGGTAGGAGGAGACAGTGGACCAGTCAAGCGTGAAGGCACCGAGACCAAGGCCTAGCATACCCGAACCCAGTTGTTGTGCTGTCACGGACTTGGAGAAGACCCAACACACCCATGAGATGGAGGTCACTGTCGGGAAGAGGTATCCCGGCACGGTGTACCATGCGAAGCTACACATGAGCACCACCACAAAGAACTTGGAACGCGAGATTTGGCGTGACGCTTTGGCGGATTCGTCCTTCTCGTGCAATGCCCTGGTTCAACATTGACGACACATGATCAATGCTATTATTAGTGGCAGTTCTACCTCAATGGCTAAAATGTGATGTCATGGTGAAATTATGCAAACTTTACTGTAACTAAATCCTCTTCTTGAATCTGATTAGAGTACAAAACAAAATTTATATTTCATCTCAACATAAGCAATTTATAGTGAAAAGATGCAGCCACCCAAAATCCATCGAAATTTCAACTAATTCAAAAGGTTGCTTATGTAAACAAAAATGATTCATGAGTAACCATTGATAGTCCTATGTAAAATGCCAATTGGAACAATGTACCACCCTGACTCTTTTTCCCAAACGAAGAACCTTAGGACCTTCAAAATGTTTGTAATTTTTTATTTATGTCGGTACTACTAAAGAGCAATAATTTTCTCTATGATTTCGGTATCGCAACTTCTATAGTTTTCATGTCAGCAGCCTAAAAGGAAGAACCTAGAGGTTTTTGAAATTAAAATCCTTTTTGCAATGCTATATATATTTGAGTTTTTAAAGTTGTTTATCCCCAACATACAATGCTATATTTGAGTTTTTAAAGTTTTTTAGCCCCAACATGGTTTCAAAAAATCTGAGAAAACCATCTAAATTCTTGATCCAAAAAGTTATGCTGCCCACGTCCACCTTCAGCTCCAGCTCCGGGAACTTTGTTCGCACTGCATGTCTGAAACCAAAACTTGTCTTTTTTTTATTAGGGCCAACGACCGTCCTTAGTGTTTGGGAACACAGTTACGCCAAAATAATCCTCTCCAAGCACTGAATTGAGGATTCCAAGATCAGGCAAGTATTATCAGCAATCAATCCATAGACCCATCACTCCAATCCAGTCTGTGCCTACACTTCCAGTCTGCGCCTGCAGTTCTGCACTGCATGCTATTTTTCTGATGTATTCCAGATTTTTTTTTTACTCTCTCTCCATCACATCAAGTTTTAACCCGCATGCGTGGAGCATTAAATGTAAGTAAAAAATAACTAATTACACAGTTTAATTGTGCATCATGAGATGAATCTTTTAGGTTTAGTTGGTCCACGATTAGATAATATTTGCCACATACAAACGAAACATGCTACAGTTGCAAAATTAAAATTTTTTCACAATCTAAACGAGGCCCAGTGACCAACTCTGGTGACAATGCTCTTGAGATTTCTTAAAGCTTAGATTCTCCGTTCCGTGACCAACTCTGGTGACAATGGCCAAGCTTAGATTTCTTAAAGTATTATATCTCTATTTAACTTCACCGTTGTCTCATTGATGTCATTGGCCAGTCAGATTAGGTTCTCCGTTCCGTAACCAACTCGGGTGACAATGCCGCGCGTTTGTTTTCGTTGTACCTCCAGTCCAATAAATATGAATTCTGGCATCATAAATTATTTGTTTTTTGCCTACTTGGTTTTTTATATTGTTTTTTTAAATGATTGGTTTTGTACTACTTGATTTGTTTCCAAGAAGAAAAGGGTCAAAGATTGATGACGAAACAACACCTAAGTTTTTGTTCTATCGCAAGTATATTGTCAGTTTACTCATCATTTTCAGGTTCTCTATCTGCATTATCGTCCCTAAGGTCTATGGGCAAACTAGCAACAAAGGAAGGCGAATATCGAATTGTATGAAATTTCAAGATGCCAAGGAACATTGACCAAAATTCAACCAAACTCAAGAACGCGGTAGTAGAAAAGTTCAAAAAGCCGAAGGCAAAACAGAGAATGGTAGCATGAGCAGCACCAGCACCAGCTTATTGGTTTTACTGAAGCAAAAACCAAAAATAGTGTAGGACGGTAGGTGTAAAAGTAAAGTCGTTGTGCTCACCGGAAGAGGGAGACCTGGACGAGCGTGCTCGGCCACCACATGTGCGCCGGTTCCACCACGTACTTGCGCATCAGCCCTGCCCACCCGTACCCAAGCACCTTGAAGTGAACCAGCCAGCCGGCCATTCAAGCAAGAGCGAGAAATTCCACCAAGCCAGAGTGTCAGTTGTTTAGCTAGTAGCTGATGGGGTGGGTAATGAGGACAAACTAAGGACGGCAATTGAACTTGCAGAAGCTACAGCTGGGTTGGGTACTTGGGTGCCAACCTGCGTGGTGATGACGAGGAGCCAAGCGGTGGAGAAGGCGATTTGGCGGTGGTAGAAGGCGCGGATGATGTTGATGATGCCGACGGCGTAGGCACTCCCTGCGCCGAAGGCGAAGCCGGCGTTGGCGAAGATGGAGATGAGCACGTGCTCCTTGATGTTGAAGGGCCCCGGGTTGAGGCTCCACTCCCCCGCCGCCCAGCATCGCCGGCACCTTGAACCTGGTGCGCGGGAGCACGCGGGCCATGAAGTGACCCACGGGCAGCGACGCCACCTGCACCGTGATCTGCGTCACGATGAGCGGCTCCGTCCGGTAGGAGAAGAACTGGTTGAGGAAGCTCATGAGCACGCACGACACCAGCCCGATGCTCCACATCCGGAACGTCCACACCGGCAGCGACGGGTCGTCCGTCGTCGGCACCGTCAGCCGCACCTCCTCGACCGGCGACGCGTCCTCGTCGTCGTCGAGGGTGATGCCCCCTCCTCCTTCCCGGCGCCCACGGGCTCGGCCAGACCGCGGTCGTCCGTGCCGATCTCACCCATTGCGCGCGGGCCGGTTGGATAATGCCGAGCGGCACTGGCAGCGCCTGCGCGTGCTGTGCTTTGGCCGAGCAGGGAGAGGCGCACTCTGAGCTAGTACGGCTTGTGATTTTGTGAGGTGTGCGTCGAGCGTCTATATTGATGCTTTGAGCACGGCGATGGTGAGTTAAATCAAAGCTAAATGAATCGACTGGTATGGGGAGAGGCGTCGTGCCCTGTGCTATGTGTCACTGTCGCCCCATTTGTGACGGCAAAAAGGAATAAGTTTTTTATTATATAGTTTTTGTTTGTTACTATGACAGAAGGTATTATTCATTCAATATCGAGATGCCAGAATTGTCGCCATGGGCCATGGCGAGTTCAGCTTGCGTGATACTTACTGAACATATGTACTGTAATTGCAATTTGCAAACCAAATGATATATTTTTCTGTGTGAATGGACAGTGACCTGCATGATAAAGTGATGTCCCCTTGGATTTGAGGCGCATGGTTTGGAGGGTATCATCTTGTAATGACTAAATTTGTATGATTTCAGGAACTAGCATGCTTTTACATTGCCCAAATGATTACCCTATTCCACATACATTGTTTTTCTGAATTATTTAGACCTTTCCTTCTGTGAAGTTGACTACTAAGTACATGAGAATATGACCCTTTACACATAAGAGAAGATGCGTTATACTCCACATATATATACCACAAATCTATGGCATCAACATAAGTGGAACTGATCACTGAGACATTAAACTCCAGGCTTAGAAGACTGGACAGATATCATCACCCAAGTTCACCCCTTTAGCTGTAGGACACTTGGCAAGAGGGCAGTGGTCTCCTGCAGTACCCCACCAATTTATACTCTTGTTTTGCATGGTTAGTGAAAAGTACAGCACAACCCCCATAAATGCAACTCCGGCGTCGAGTCCAGCAGAGAGAATGTAGTTGTACCGCATCCACCACCTCTTTCGATATCGATACACGAAGAAATTGAAGATGGTACCAACAAATATCCATGAGTTATAGTTCACAGCTGTTGCTGGGGGCATGGCAGCTGTTGCACCAAAGAGCACCGGAAGATTGATCAATGGTATCCACTTTTGGTTGGGGAACACCCTGTGGAAAGCGTATACAATAATTGGGCCTGCTAGGCCGATGACGAATAACCAGTTGAGGGCACCATAGTTCCCTTCTTTCCCAAAGATACGCCTTGGACCGACAAGGCCCCAGATGACTGATGCGTCAAAGAATACACGATCACTGGGACATGTCCATGGGCTATCTGGTGGGAGCGAATCTGAGCAGATGTTGTCGATGGAGTGGAGAAGCCACCATGCTGTTCCAATGTTGACCGTGCCAGCCACAATGGTACCAACAAACTATGTAAAAATACAATAAGTGAAGATTAGTACATTTTGTTTCTTTTTATGCAAGCCACCATTTGATTTACAATAACACTATGATGAGGGTCTTTATTTATTACCTGAACAAGGAACATGGACTTCGGAGGGATCTTCATGTAGTGGCCAAGTTTGAAGTCCGATAGGAAGGCAACAGCCTGTGCCATGCTCATGTAGCCATAGACTTTGAAGCAGACAACGGCAATAGGAGAGCCCGGCATAATTTCACCCATAACATACTCAGTGATCACATTTAGACCTGGCGACTGCAGAAAGCATTTTGGGTGTGTTAACCTTTTTGTACATAGATTATCACCATGCATGACAATACCTCAAACATCCTTTCTGTTTTATTTTCTAAGAAGAACATTAAACATGCAAATATGTTACTTGCCTGGTTGGTTGTCGCAGTAATGATGCTGATGGGAAGTGTGAAGATAAATGCCATGCCACATGCAAAAATAAGGCCCCACCACGGGAGTTGCACCTCACGCTTTAGTACAGTACAAAGGATGAGGGACGCTGTAATTGACAATGCCATCAACGAGTAAAACCACCATGCTGGGATTTCACTGTACTTATTCATCAGCTTTGTGTGGATGTCAGGCTTCTCCTTCTGCGATGATTTGAAGCGGTGGTAGATTTCCCTGGACATTGGAATACCCAATTCCAAACAAAGAAATGTATTAGAATCATGCATTTCAGTTCAGACACATGTAATTAGAGTCCTTTTTTATTTTGGACTGCACGTAAGCAAAGCATGTGTATAAAGTATCTTTCTCATGTATGGAGATGCCATACTTTCCATAGAAGAACCCGACATGAGTGATGGTGGCTGCAATGGTGGCGAAGCTGAACCCATAACTGAGTGCAAAGAATACGCTGAGGTTGACTTTGCCATTCTTGTCATAAGCGTCCTTGTTGAGCTCAAACTGACTGTTCACAATTGATCGCACGTCGTAATCGGTGCCATTTGACATGAACAAGTGCGAGGAGAAGATGGGGAACGTCTTGGCATTGTACAGGTCAAACCCCCAATATGCTATAGGCATGATCAAGTAGAGAAAGAAAACGTAGCCAAAGAAGATGTTGGCGATAGCAAAGAAGGGTGAGACGAGGGGACTAAAGAGGAAGGAGGAGACGGTGGACCAGTCGAGCGTGAAAGCACCAAGACCAAGGCCCTTCATGCCCGACCCCAGCTGTTGCGCCGTCACAGACTTGGAGAAGACCCAACACACCCATGAGATGGATGTTAGCGTCGGGAAGAGGTAGCCTGGTACGGCGTACCAACAGAAGCTGCACGTGAGCACCACCAAGAAGAACTTGGAACGAGAGATCTGGCGTGAGGCTTTGGCGGATTCGTCCTTCTCATGCAATGCCCTGATTCAACATTAAGGATACATGATCAGTGCTATTGTTAGGGGCATTTATAAATTAAATATGTTTCATCTCAATGCAAGAAATTTACAATGAAAGACGCAGCTATTCAGCATTTATCGAGATTTCAACTGATCACAAGGTTGGTCGTTATGCAGACAAAAATGGTTCATAAGTAACCATTGATGGTCCCATTTCAAATTCCAATTAGAGTAATATTGTCCTAATTTATAGCCCGTTATTTTCTATAAAAGGGTACAAATTTGATACAATGTAAAATCAATGCTTACAATACTCTCCCAGCCCCAATAAGATGTAACACTTAACTTTTCGACGGGTCAATCAATCTTAAGTTTAACCATATATAGTAAATATCTATTAGCTAATACGTATTATTGATTGATCATGAAATGTATTTTTATAATAAATCTATTTGGATATATAAATATAATACTAGCTATTTCTATGAATGTAGCTATTTTTTAAAAAAAACAATGACTTGATGTAAACATATCATTAGATTCTCTTTGGGTCAGAGGTAGTAGTAGTACACTTCAATTTTCTGCCTCACATATTTATCCTTTATGTACAGACGGCCATGATTTCAGATCCCTTCGTAACCTACAGCCTGTTCTAGATGATCACCTTGTTGTTCACACAATTTTATCAGCGAAATGTCAGAGCAGGAATAAGGCCAATTCGAATCTGTTTAGTTGCTATATATACAAACCCACAACACCATGTTTTGTTTACTTTCTGCCAGTATGTAAACAAAATCCAAGTTCGTGCCCATCACATATGGGCAGGAACGCAGGCCTGCAAGCATGTGCAAGTGCAAGGCACCGCTGCGCCTTTTCAAGGCCACTTGGACCTGGACCAGGACCACACACGAGCTGTCGGCTTCTGAATCCCAATCCACCCACTTGCCGACTCGCACACAGATTCTTTTCAGACATGCAATGCAAGGTCTCCCCATGCGGCCATGCCCCTCCGGCCTCCGGCCTCTCTCAGTCAGAACTCGCGGCCATGCGCGCGCGTTCACATCGCGCCGGCAGCGGTACAGGGTCGTCGTAATCGCGGAGAAACCATGCGAGTTTGTCAAGAACTGGCAGAAAAATGAGGCGGAGAAGAAGACGACCCGGGGCAATCGCTGTCCCTGCGGTCCGTGGACTTGGACTCCACTGAATCAAGTGACGGAACGCTACGCGCACGGGGCATGGCGCATGAAGGCAGAAGGCTGCTTTGGCCTCCTCCACTGCGATCTTGTCATGGAGACTTTGATCATTGGTCTAGCATGCATCTAATTCTAGATTCTAGATTATAGGAGATAAGTTAGCGGCCTCCATTTTGGTGCGTGGGGACACGTCTTCACAAGCCAGAATTTTCTTTCCAATCACTGAACAATGTAATAGGAGTGGGGGTTGGGGATTCCATGATCTTGCAGGTATCAGTAGCAATCAGCATCAGTTCAATCCATGACCCATCACTAGATCAGGCTGCACTCCCATGTTCATGGTGGGGTAGTACTACTACTTGAGCGTTGAGAGGACCCATATTAAAGAGAAAGAGACCAACTGAAATGACACTGCGAGCCTAGCTATGTATAGAACGCAATCATGCGTCATGGTGCTCTTCAGATTCTTCGTCTTCAAAAGTTCATTTATTTTATATGTTCAGAAAAGTCCATTTATTTTGACTACGCTTTTGTCTTGTTAACGATTTATCATCGGCCAGTCAGATTGAATTCTCTATTCAAGGACCAACTTGCAACTTTGGTGACAACGCTCGTCTCCAAAAAAAAATTGTCCATATGCAGGAGCCGGTACTCTAGGAAGCAGAACCAAACAGAATTCTTAAATGACTGGAGGTAATATATTAACTAAAGATTGCTAACCTCGCAGGAAAGGGTTAAAAGATTGCAGTTTTTTTTATATATAATCGCAAAGTTTTGTCAGTTTACTACTATGGGAATAGCTTTCAGTTCTCTATCTGCTTAGTACGTCCGGCAAACTAGACCAAAACAAAATATTTACAGGTTAGCTAGTATACTGAGTACTACTAGATGCTCTATGCAAAGCTACAGACGCGCACGAGCTGCCATGCTTGTGCAGCTGTAGGAGATACTCCCAAACGACCTACAAGAATCCAGCGGTGAAGAACTGTAAAAATTTAAAGAAGCCAGGAACGCGTTGCCCTCGCCGGCGTCCGAAAATCCAACCACAAAAGGCAACCAAAATCCAACCAAACTGAAGAACGCGGTAGTAGAAAATTTCGAAAAGCCCAAGCCATAGCAGAGCATACACCAGCTTAGTACTGGTTTTACTGAACTGACGCCTTGTTCGGATGGCCCTTATAATTCCAACTTTTTCCACTCTTTCTCCATCACATCAATTTCTACCCATATATATGGACCATTAAATATTAGTAAAAAAAATAACTAATTACACAGTTTAGTTGTAAATCACGAGACGAATCTTTTGAGCCTAGTTGGGCCACGATTGGACAATATTTACCATAAACAAACGAAGTGCTACAGGACTTTCTAATCTCTCTCCTCTCACAAATTGTTTCCCACATGTAAATAGTATTAAATATAAATAAAAAAAATAACTAATTACATAGTTGGGTTGTAAATCACGAGACGAATCTTTTGAGCCTAGTTAGGCCACGATTGGACAATATTTACCAAATAAAAACGAAGTGCTACAGGAAAGGGTTGGAATTTTTCCAACCCCATCCGAACAAGGCGTGAAGTAAAAATAGTGTAGGGTTAAAACTGGTGTGCTCACTGGAAGAGGGAGACCTGGACGAGCGTGCTCGGCCACCACATGTGCGCCGGTTCCACCACGTACTTGCGCATCAGCCCTGCCCACCCGTACCCGAGCACCTTGAATTGAACGCCATTGAAGCGAGAGCGAGAAATGTCAGCTAGCTAGCTAGCTGATAGTACTTCTAGGTTGATGAAGATGATAATTGCAGAATAAACAAAGCTATATACAGTAGCAACCTGCGTGGTGATGACGAGGAGCCAGGCGGTGACGAAGGAGATGTGGCGGCCGTAGAAGGCTTTGATGATGTTGATGATGCCGACGGCGTAGGCGCCCCCATTGCCGAAGGCGAAGCCGGCGTTGGCGAAGATGGAGATGAGCACGTGCTCCTTGATGTTGAAGGGCCCCGGGTTGAGGCTCCACTCGCCGCCGCCCAGCATCGCCGGCACCTTGAACCTGGTGCGCGGCAGCGTCCGGGCCATGAAGTGGCCGATGGGCAGCGACGCCACCTGCACCGTGATCCCCGTCACGACCAGCGGCTCCGTCCGGTAGGAGAAGAACTGGTTGAGGAAGCTCATGAGCGCGCACGACAGCAGCCCGATGCTCCACATCCGGAACGTCCACACCGGCAGCGACGGGTCGTCCGTCGTCGGCACCGTCAGCCGCACCTGCTCGACCGGCGACGACTCCTCCTCGTCGTCGTCGAGGATGCCTTCCTCCTTGCCGGCGCCGACGGCCTTGGCCTCGGCCAGACCGCGGTCGTCCGTGCCAATCTCGCCCATCGTGTTCGTGGCCGGATTGAATAATAATAATGCCAAGCTGTACTCGCGGCGCCTGCGCGTGCTTTGCTTTGCTTTGGGTGACCAAAGGCAGGCGCACTCTGAGCAAAGAGAGGCGCACTCCAGCCGTATATATCGAGGCTGGCTCGGACGCACGGTGATGGTGAGTTGTTGGCTTATTATTGGTAATATAATTTTAATCGACTGGGACCGCCCGGGAGAGGCGTCATGCGGCCTGCTATCTGACGGCAAAAAGAAGGTACTACTCCGTATATTCATTGAATGGGAAATCGATGGAATCCGGAGGGTTCCCCATGTGAATCTACAGTGTGCCAGCGAGCTTGCCGCTCACGAGAAGTGACGGCGCAATGGTTCGACACGCTCACGCGGGTGCAGGCTTTATGGGATAGCCGTATGACCGCACCTTTTTTTTTTTTTTTACCTTGCTAGATTATTATCACTTCCCCACAGCAGCTTCAACAACATATTACTCTTTTTATAAAGAAAGCTTCTATTAAATTCTCAAAATAAAATGTATTTTTGGTCTCTGTCTGCTAATAAAGAGGCACACATCCACAACAGATTACTTATACAACCCATTTCTTAAATTGTACTACTCCTTCCATCAAAGAAGAATACAATTCTAATATGGTATCGTATTCTTTTTAGAATCTAGTTTAACTAATTATAAATATTAATATTTATGATATCGAACTAATATTATTAGATTAACTATAAAATATATTTTTATAATTAATTTATATGAAGCCATAAATGTGAATATTATTTACTAGGTTAAACGTGAACACTTTAACCGGCATGTAATCCATAGTTGCATTTTTTACCAGACGAAGAGAGTATAATATAAGAGATTATAGTTGCTCTATACATTACTCGCCATATCTCTAATATAATCTGTATGACACTTGGGTGTTTCTGGCCCTCAGTGCGCTTGATTTGGTGTCCTTAGGATCTTGTGTTGTTAACAGAGGCGATGATAGGCGTCAAACGGTCGCAGAGGCTCGAGGTGGTTGCGGTCGGACGCCTCGTTCTTGTCCGACTCGGCCTCATCCTCCATAACAACATCCTCGCCCAGGGTGTTAAAATTACTTAACAGTTATTTGATTTGTTCAATTTTTTGTATGTTTTATTTGGTTCCCCTTTGAAATATTTCAATTCTGCTTCCATATAAATAATCTACCTAAATTTTATATTTTTGCATTCTTTTGATAATTTTTTTTGGTTCATTTGATCTTGATCCTATGGCTATGAGAGTCGAATGTTTCATGATAAAAAAAAAGATTCGATTTTTTTATCCATGAAACACTCGATTTTGTTTTTTGTCCTCAATCAGTTGTTTAGGTGGCATCCAACACTCAGATATGACATTCCCCTAAAACACTTAGGTGCCAAGAGTAGGCAGATTGATCTTAAGTAACTACTCCATCTATTCATAGTTTTTATTATACATACATTATGTCTATTATGTCCAGATACACAATAAGATTAATGTTCTAAAAATATCAAAACATCTCATATCTTGAAACGTAAGTACATAGTTGTACCTATCTTCTTTAAAACTAGTAGAATGCCTCGCGTGTTGTTGCTTGGTCTCAAGTAGAAATATAAAAAAAAGGTAGACTAAGGATTAAAAAATATATATGTTATAGATGCAATGTTTGCAAAAAAAAAACAAATATATCCGTATGGGATCTTGTTTTGAAAAGTTTATTGCGAGAAACACCATAGTGCAATTGGATTTTAATTATGATACTTGGTTTAGGTTGCTAATTAAGACTTTTTTTTCTATTTCAAAAGAAATAGCTTGTGGGAAATAAATAAGGTTTAGTGGGCGAATCGATTTGATGACATCACATGATATCACTTTTTAGGATTGGACCAATCAAAAACAAGAGAATTAGCTTAAAGGGTTTAGGTTTACATGAGTTATAGATATTGGAGATCCACCTCTTTCCTTTATAGAAGATCCCTCCCTCCCCCAATCCCCCCGCCCACACCCCCCACGTCTCTCTGTTCGTCTCCAGTATGCACTCAAACAATTGGTAATGTGTTATAGGTGAGGAGAAAGAACACGTATACTTACTACTCCTTCTGTCGCTGAAAAAAGTGATTCCTAGAAACCGTGTCAGTTAAATTTTTTAAACTTTAATCAACTTTATAGAAAAGAGTAACAACACTTATAACATAAATTGAATATATAATGAAAATATATTCTATGGCAAATCTAATGATACTAATTTGATAACATAAATCTTAATATTTTTTAAAAAAATTCGGTCAAAGTTTAAAAATTTTAACTTAGAACAACTTTAAAAATCATTTTTTCGGAGATAGAAAAGAGTACTACACTTACTACTTAGTTTACTAATAATAAGACACATCATCTATACTATGTACCTGCGAGATAAGATGCCTTACGCATGTACTATTATTATACTACTAGTATATTTGTTGTCTTCCGAAAAGTTACCTATCACCGTATAGGCTATCCGCATCGGCTTAGGTCATAGAATCTAGAATTTGATACCGTTTGAAACTTTGCTTATCAACATCTAGTCTAGTCATCCAGAAATAATTCGTTCGAATCCCAGGGTTATTGTCGCCATGCCTACCTCCGCTTCGCTCCTTCCTGTGAATGTAAAGGTACGGTTAAGTTTACCCCTTGTCGACGAGAAAAACGCACCGCCCGGCACGGTTCAGCTCCGTTCGGGTTGGGCTTCAATGATAGTGATACCGAACCGCGCTCACACAGTCGTCGCATATATGATGATGATGCGTCGTACATGCACAACGGGACGACGACCGCGCGGCGTCGTTGGCGCTGTGTACGTCGCCGTCGTCTAGGCCGCATCGCGTTGCACGGGCACCAAGAGATATACGCCATGTTCGGTGCAACTGTAGCGTTTTATTTCTATTTGACAAATATTGTCCAATCATGATCTAACTAGGCTCAAAAGATTTGTCTCGTGATTTACAACAAAACTGTATAATTAGTTAATTTTTTTACTAATATTTAATGCTCCATATATGTGGGTAAAAATTGATGTGATGGAGAGAGAGTGGAAAAAGTTAGAAGTTGGAAGGAACCGAACAAGGC
>JADLZL010001914.1:0-210191 GCA_015844335.1 Chrysopogon serrulatus
TCTATATCACTTATTCGTATTGTTTAGTTTGATTGCATACTATTTAGATGCAGTGATTTTTAACTTTTTTCTCTTTTTTATATTATTATTTGTTGTTTTTCCTATTTTTCTTTTAAAATTTAAGGATATAATATATTATCCTAGGTGTTGAAATATAACTATTATATTTTTTATTAAGAGAGAGGAGCATTCCATGTGTAATTTTAATATAATGATATGGCTACTGATACGATAGATTTATTTTTATACAAATAAAATTTCAAAAAAATATGTGATACTATGTATTTAAAGTGTAGTGCTAGTTGTGTAGAGCTCAACAAACTTGGTTTGGTATTTTTCTGATTTTTATTTAATTTGTTATGATTTTTACAATATTTTCGCCGGTTTAGGTAAATAATAAACCGATGGAAAATGGAAAAGGCCATCGGGCCCAATTCGCCCAACGCCGAAGCGGCGAGACGGGGCCGAGGCCCACGAACGGAGGGGAGGAGGGGGGCTGGACCGCGGGTTGATTTCCGATGAGTTCGAGGATTTTTTGCAAAAATTCATGAGAGAGGGAGGTGGACTGCGGGTTGATTCGTGTAAACTTGGAGGGCTTTTTGCAAAACGTCCGGGGAAGACGCGATCTGGGCCGTCCGGCCGCCTCGATCGGACGGCCGGGAACGGCCCGTGACGTGGCCGGCTCCACCGGCTGAGCTTGGCTCAGGATTAGAAGTAAAGAGATGTATACCAAATCGGATTAGGAGAAACTAGAAAAAACGCTGCGGCTTTGCCGCCAAGATCTCGTGTAGTGGACCGGTTGTTTAGTCCACCATATAACACGTGATGAGCAAGCTAGTCTATATCACTTATTCGTATTGTTTAGTTTGATTGCATACTATTTAGATGCGATGATTTTTAACTATTTTTTTCTCTTTTTTATATTATTATTTGTTGTTTTCCTATTTTTCTTTAAAATTTAAGGATATAATATATTATCCTAGGTGTTGAAATATAACTATTATATTTTTTATTAAGAGAGAGGAGCATTCCATGTGTAATTTTAATATAATGATATGGCTACTGATGCGATAGATTTATTTTTATACAAATAAAATTCCAAAAAATATGTGATACTATGTATTTAAAGTGTAGTGCTATGTAACGAGAACCGGCCAATTTATAAAAGCATAAGTGAAAAATCACCCGCTAAGCAAGCAATTGTCACACTTAAGCCGTTATAAACCCGGTAGTCCGGGAATCTCGAAGGATTTCAAACCAAACATCATCAACCAAGATCGTATGGGTTTAGCGTCACCATTCGCATGTTACAACATTTCACAAATAGTTAAACAACATCGTGAGTGCGGAAAATAAAGTTATTACAAACCGAGTCTTTAAATTCAAATAGCGGAAGTAAAGTAGTTTTAGAAGCTCAACCCAACTCACACATTTCGGATAAATAAAGTGCCGGGCCACGGTCGATCCATCAAAAGCATGTTGGGGAGAATAGTAGAGATTGACCTTGCCCCTGTGTCTTCTAGTCCACAGGGAAAAAGACAAGTCTCGCAATACCCGTGGTAGGTATGCCCGTCTGCACAAACAACAAGCGGAAAAACCCCGAGTACGAGAAGGTACTCAGCTAGACTTACCCGACCGACTCAAAAGTAAAAGACTCCAAGGAGTATGACAGGGCTTTATCGAGGGGGATAGCTTGACTCTTTTTGCGGAAAAGTAGTAATAGCATTTAAGTGATAGCTCAGCCTTAATCATTCCTATTTATGCTATGTGAGCAGCTATACTATTCATCATTGCAAGTATATTAGTCAAGATTAAGCAAGCAAGTAGTATCCATAATTATAAACATCGCCTTAACCCATCATCATCATTAACCACATTTCATAATCATTACTACGATGGTGCAGCTCAAGTCAAGTGTTCACCGGTCCAGAACGATGGCGATTCGAATCGACACTACCGAGCTCGGGGGGGGTATTCCTCATGCAAACCACACTCACCCGTCGGTGAGCTACAGATCACCATGGCACGTATCCAGGAAGACAAGCACGCGGACTCGCACGGAACCACCGTACCCGGGGACCGCCCCGGCGCTTTACCCGAGCCCACTTTGGACCTCGGACTTACTCTTCGCGCCCCGTGGTCCCCCCATCCATCTCCAGTACGGTGCGAACGGATCGAGAACCGGCCCGGATAGTGTTGGGCTTCGCGGTCGGAACGACTTATCCGGCCAGCTAAACATGAGGCATGCGTTCAACATGACTTGGGGTACAACAACGGTACGGTCCTTAATCGACACAGACGGAATCACTATGGTCCAACAACCCCACAAGACTCCGTCCGGTCTCCATTTATCATAACCGAACCATCAACCAGATGATATCAACATAAGCTTTTCCATCAATAGCAAGTAACCACCTATACTCGCGGATGACAGGAAATCACCCGACTTCTACCGTCTAAGCAAGCTAAGCATATTACTCGCCCTAGACTAGCAGGGTGTATCAAGGTGGGATAATCAATGGTAAAGCAAGGATGTAATGCATCAACGGTGTCACACAACTCCTATACTTAATGCAACAATCAGAAAGCATAATTAGACTGTTAGAAAGCATAGGTAAGTAGATGCTCGGTGCTTGCTCGGAAGATGACCCAAAGTCAGTCAAGTTAGCTTGCACCATCTTCGGGTTTGACTCAACATCTCATCCTTTACGTAGTTCACCTAGCGTACCTAGATGAAATGCAAGATGCAAGTGCATGAATAAGAAGAAAGACAATAAAAAGATGCAGCCCGCAAGCATGCAAGACAACATTAAGCCACACTAGAAGATAAAAGCGATTAGAGAGCAAACTAGTCATAATCATGTCAAACGTTGGTATAACTAGTATATAAAACATGAAATCAATATACAAGATCTCAGGTGTAATCAGTTAACCAACATCAAAGGCATGAGTCACACTTAGCATCACACAAACTAACACTATAACTAGAATCTACCAATTTCTAGACATACACGCAGCAGCTGAGTAATAAAATCATATCTAGAGTTATGAAACTCTAAATGACTTGCAACAAGACAATCTGAAAAGCTTATGAAATTGCCTAAAAATTATCTTTAATCATTTCAGTATGATTTAACCTCTAACATAGCCAAACAATTCCATTTCTCCAATCTGGTCAGATAATTGCAGAAAGCAGCTATTTCTGAAGCTGAACAATACACAGCCATAACTCACAAACTGTAAAGGATATGACTATGAAAATTTAGCACAAGCTAGATATGTAAGTTATCTACAACTTTATTATAGACAAGTTTCACAGCAAACATTGTTTATAAGGTGCAATCATCAAAGTCCTACAAACTGTCCAGAAGGCTCCAGAATTGAATAAATAGAGCAAATAATATTTCACTCATGTTTCAAACATCAATTTGAGCATAACCAATATTACCAATAGTTAGAGTATATTAAACAAACACCAGAAAATATGATGACCATGCTCAAATAAATTATTATCATGCACTTTTCTATTTATTTGTATAACTAGGTGGAATAAGGAGCATATATGGAACACATATCAAAAGTGCACAATAAATTCTAATAAAATTACAGTAGCTTAAATATACTCCCAAAATCCTACTTTCCAAATTTCATAGCATTTGAATAAGTATAGCAACCTACATGAAAAAGACAAATTCTAATTGTTATTAAGCATGTGAGAGCAACTTAAATCTAAAACTTCATATTTTCTAGAAACACATGGCCATGTTAGGCATCTATAGATCACAACAACATTATGCAAAGCTACTGGAACCACATTTTCTATTTTTACATTTTTATTTGAATTATTAATCAATTAAATCCAATTCCTAGGCATCAAACAAGATAAATCAATAACTCAATCAAACTGCATCCAATGAACCTCAAATTTTTATTACAGCAGAAAAATAGCATCAGTAGACTACCCTTAAAATTTCACACACCATTTGGAGCACCACAACATTAGATATGAAATTAGCAAGAGCAAACCCTAGATAGGCAAAGATCTAATTTTACCGTATAAACTTTCTACAAAAAAACATATAATATTATTATATCACTGGATAGATCTACTCACAAGGATTCCAAAAAGTCCTTATTTGCTATTTTAAGATTTTTCTGTGATTTACTATGAATTATCAAAGATTCAGCCAGAAAAAGCATATAGAAAAAGAAAAGAGAAAACAGCTTTGCGCTGAGGCCCCTGGAGTTCTGAGGAATCAACCCGAGCACTGCAAGTACTGTGCACCACTGTTTACATGAGTCATGAGTTTTGCAGAAAAAAATCCATAAAAGAGCTCCTATTTCTTTCCTTACTCCTTCTTCCTCCCTCAATACGAAGAACAGAGAGGGAGACGGGCAGGGAGCGACCGAGGACGGCTCCTGGCCGGCCGGAGGCGACCAGCGGCGATTGGGGGAGGGTCGCGAGGCTCGGAGGGCGCCACGCCGCACCCTCAGGTGCGCTGTCCCTCGTTGCAGCCCGCACGGTACAGCTCCCAGCGGCAGCCCTGGGCGCCACCAAGAAGCAGCAGCAGCCGCCGACGCCGGCGGCAACGGCCACTGGCAAGGGGGAGCCACTGCTAGGAGCAGGGCACTGAGAAGGGAGGCACAAGAGCGGTGGTAGAGGGAGGTGGCCAGCGCACGGAGACAGGGAGCCGGTGGTGATGCTGCAAGCTGCAGCGGCCGGCGGCCATGGCGGAGCAAACTCCGACGACGAGCGGGCGTGAGAGAGACGAGCAGGAAGGCGAGGGAGAGAGCCAGAGGAAGCATGAGGGAGTGGAGGGCGCTTTTTGGTGCCTCTCCCAGCCAGCGCAGGGGCATAGGGAAGAAGGGCAGAGGAGGTGGGCGAGCTGGCAGCAATGGAGAGCTTGAACTGTGCATGGTCGCCACGTCCAGACACGCGTCCCCCGTTGAGGCAATTTCCCGAGCACGTGGCGGCCACGGCTTGCAAGCATAGTTTTGGGCCTGCTACGGGCTGAATCAGCAAATGGGCCCAAAATAAAGTTTGCTCTACTCCCTGATGCTCTACAAAATCTATTTAAGGTGCTCGGCCATTAGCTTGATAGATTAGGAGATAATGATGCACGAACTTGATCTTTGTCAGCGCATTAATACCTGTCGAAAATTGGATGTCAAACCATGTCAAACTGGTCCGAAAAGATCCCATCTTTTGATATGCTCTTTCTCAACTAATTACCTTCAACTTCTATTTTGGGTCCAACTCAAATTACTTAACGAAATTTGGAGAACGCGAGACGTCGACGTCGAGAACTCCAATTTCAGGTTTTAGAATTATTTTAAAACTCCAAATCAGCCCTCCACTCTGCATATTGAGCACTTTTTGAGCATGTTATGCACATTTTCAAGATTTGGCCCTTAAACAAAGTTTGTTCCATATAAAATTCTCTACAACTTTGATTAAGGGTGCACCATCATGCAAACTCTCTAAGCTACACTTTATAAACGGTCAAACAAAAGTGCGCTAGAGGTCAAAATGAGTTACCATCATATAGAAGCATTTTCTGGGTATTTGATCAACATAAACCCTTCATAACTTTTGTCGTAGAGTTAATGTAGAGTTATTTGATCAAGGTTGCATGACTTGGTTGAATCTCCATATACTCATACACTTGATAGGGCCTTTCAAGCAAAGATAAAGTTTATTGTTTCATGTGGCTCTTTGATTCCAAACTTCACGAAACTTTTCCAGTGATCACTATAGATGGATAGCGATGCGAGACACATGAAAGAAAGTTCATTATCACTGCTCACATATATAGTTTAAGTCCAATCTCATTTGCTAAACTAGTGACTAACACCTGTGGTGTTCTGACCCTCCCCCCTTAAAGGAATCTCGCCCGAGATTCGGGGACGAAAAAGACCCTTCAAGGGAAGAGAAATGTGTCACTTACTCCCAACTATGGCAAAAACACATAGTGGCTCAAACTCCATCAGGGCGTTAAGCATAACTAGTTGTATTGAGGGCTCAACAATAAAGCACCAAAAGTGGTAGCTCTATTTATCAACCTCGTCCAACATATTGTTATGCTCACCCTACTTTGGAGGGTGAGAATGAGTTTTAGCAATAGGATAACTTTTTAATCTTTCACGTCGTTGGGGAGTGAACTCTTGTTTGGCGAATTTCCTTCATTGTCTTGCATAAAGTATTGTTACTTTAGGAGGGATCCAAGATAGCACAGTACTTCATTCTTAAAAATTTGAAGATCATCTAGGCTTACGAACTAACTACTCCCAAGTAACTTCTTTGATAGAGAACGTAGCATAGGTCATACGAACTTGCACTAGATTGCCATCTAAAAGGATACTTAATGCAATGGTCCTATGTTAGTCCACGAAGTTTGAAAAGCAGTCCTTTATCAAAAATGGATTGAGTATAACCTTCCAAGAAGCATTATATTAAGGACAGGATAACATTCTCTGAGGTGATGGCAACCGACTAACCAAAAGGCAAGGTCTATGCTAGCGGTAACTGCTCATTACTTAGATGTCATCCAATGGAAAGCCACATAAGGTTCCATATGTGCAGTTCTTTTTCTTGGATAGTAACACTGCATCATATGGGTCTACTAAGTGAGTGGAGAAGGCGACGACTGACTCTGTTAGCTTCAATGTTCTTGACAATTCTTTATTACTGGAACCGTTGAATCCAAGTGGTAACAGTTAACGACGTTGAATCGGATGCAACCTCTTGGGTAAACACACAAAGAAGCTACCAACGGATAAGTTAACATTGAAACTCATAGCTGAAGAAAGATGGTAACGAGGTTTGGAGAACAGCAAAGGTTGTAAGTATTCCTTAAACTAGGGAAACAGTAACTACCAGTAAGTTGAGCGCCATTTTTCCTTCATAGTGTAGTGACACGATCAGTTGGGTTGACTTGCACTATAACATAACTGGTCTGATTAGATTACTTTTGATATTGAGGCTTCCTTTTTGGACCAGAGAGTAGCTCCAAGATTTGAAATCTGTTGTTTGACATTTTTCAGCGATCTTCAATTTGATAATCGACAGTTGGCACACCTTGAGTACTTGAGGATACAAGACTGGCATTGAATACTCATCCAGTTGATAAAGTCTCTTCTTCTATCTGTGTGATTGTCCTGGATGGAGCGGACACGTTTACTGTATGGTTTGAAAGCGAGAACGACCCAATTATTGTGGACTAGCGTGCAGAGTGACTCCTTGCGTAACATGGTTCAGTGAGACATAGCCTTCGTAGGTACCAAAGAGTCATTATCTAGCTGGAGGTCAACTTCCCTTTTGGTAACTAATCAGTTGTCTCTCAACACTAAAAAGCTCCAAGGCTTCAGCTTCAGTATCAAGCCATTGCAGTTGATTCCAACACCAACAATCACCATGAAAAACAGTAGAAAAGGGGTCACCGCACGAGAGGGTTGATTTTAACTGCATGCGTAGCCTTCAAGTGACTCCAAGAAATTAGCAGGAAGGAATCAGCATTGGGTGACTTGTAAAGAAACATACATGTCTATTAGTCTTTGGCTGTCTGATAACTTACCCAACTTTAGTGTTGTGTGCCCTTTTTATGGATCAGTTGGTACTAACTACTACCCAAAGGTTACCATGTTTCACGGACAGGAATAAAGCGGAGCCTTCTATTTATGTCAGTGATCTGCTCTTTAAAGGTCCTCCTCTTTGCAATTTCAGAAGAAAAGGGCTACAACACTAAGCTTGATGAGGGCCTTAGGATGAAACAGGGGGAATAACCAAGGAAAAGCTTACAATGGGACAACTTATCGATGTGGTTCCGTAATGGATCATGACTTAAACCACGATACACATGTGTGCCGCCGGCGGCGATCGTGTGGTGCAGTCCACATGAAGCCTCGGTTTCATCGTGGCACCTGTAGTTATTAATCATTACCCCATTACCAAGCCTACAACCAACAAGAAATCACACAGAGCACAAATTGGGTTGGGGATACTAACCAAGGAAAGATTACAAGGATATTTTACATTGGTATAATTTCTGCAATAGATTATGACTAGCAACCTCGATACCAGTGCGTCCCGAGTAGCACAGCCTTGTGTGTGCACCCACAGGAGGCTCTCGGTCTCGTTACGGCACCGTAGAATGCTAATCGTAACACCACTACTGAACTTACACCCCAAAAGGGAAATTTTAATGGCATAAATTAGATCATAAGAACAAGCATCAATCAGAGGAGGGATAGCGAGCAAGAGTAGTCATAGGATTTTGAGTCAACAAAAGTGTGATTTAAAGATCGAAACATAGCACCAGAGAACAAAGACTAATACCGAATACACTGAGTAGGATATTCTTGCTCTATTTCCATGTTCACCTTGCGTCCACCAAGGAAACTGTTAGATAAGTGATTAACATGAGACTCGGTCCTTGTAGGTGAGATCCTGATATCAAGATTGCTAATTTTTCTAAGACTTGGAAAGGTTGGAGATGAATGGAACAACTCCCAGCAGAAAGGTCGATATACCAGTTAAAGATTATTGGACATGAAAAAGATCTAGGAGCATTGAGATGAATTGAGTAAACTCCAAGATAAAAGTTTGACATACCGATCAGAGGTTGAGCTGATAAGGTGACTACATGATTCGCAAGTGAAAGATTCCAAGATCAAACCGGGAGAGATTAGCATTGCACCAAAAACTAGTAGGATAGGCAATCGAGAGGTCCAACATGGATTTGGGTATGATTTCCACAACTAGATACGAGCAACCAAGGTCAAAGGCTAGCATTTCACAAGACCTGGACAGGGTTGGTCGATTACGCAAAGGTCTTCTTCAATGGGTGCAGAACATTTATGTCATACGCAAACATAAAAGGGTCTGGCCTGGGGCTTATGGTTTGAACAAGGGCATAAGCACAGATCTTTGCAACACAGCAATCAAAGGTTAACAACCATGCGATTATCAAGACAGACGCATTGTTCTAGGATGAGCTATTCGACACTCCTATGCTCACCGAGGACAAACGAGGTGACAACCATGGCACTGCCTAGACAACAAGCAACCACACAGACAGGACAGCTTAAAGCAAGCACTTGAGAAACTAAAATACGAGCTTAAGCAATCATTCTACGCACAAAGCACACACATGAAAAGCATTCCTATGTAACAAGGAAACACATTGACCTAATTACAAGGATCAATCAAGACGCAAGAGGTTCTACTAAGCATGTGGATATCATTTAGGAACAAGGTGACTTTCATGATAGGTAGTAAAAGGGTTCAAAGGATTTTTGGACATAGCTTCACCCAAGACACATGAGCACACCAATGGCAAGAGCTATTATTTTAGGATGTCTCATACCAGGCTAGCAAACACCTAAAGCAAAATCAAGCTAACAAGGTTCACTAACACCATCAAGCAGCCCTTCACAAACTAGGACAACAACACAACAAGCGGACGTTTCAGTCATCACTAGAGTTGTAAGCATCGAACAAAAGTGGTCCTAGACTTTCTAGAAGGCTTAGAAAGTTGACTAAAACTTGGTTATTCATACCAAAAACTGATTCACAGGTTAACATGACCAACCATGCCAATATTTTTTTTTAGGTTTACACAAACTAGGACAGCAAACTGACATAACTTTTAGAAATACAAAGCTAGAATTCTAGAGACCCAAATAACATGATTCTTAACTCTATGCAAAGAGTATTTAGTTGTCTAAGACTTTCTTATTATCATCTTAAGATAATTCTATAGATAACGAGGCCAAACAACACAAAGAAGACAGCTTTGTCCCGATTTGGACAGATTCTGTCATTCTATTTCACGAGCTCATAACCAGAGATGTAGACCACTAAAAGTAGTGATCATAGACATTTTGGAAGCTTAATAAAAGTACTACACTTCTTATACTAACCCTAGGACATGATTCTTTAAGCACATAGGTCAAACAAACCAATTACTTAGGTCTGTCCAGAGGATTTGCAAAACTGGACAGCAGCGTTGTAAAACCTACAACTCCTAAACCATTAAGCCTAAAATCATAAAATTTTAGGACAAGAAAGATAAAGAAGTTAGCTACTGTTTTCGTGTTGACCACATTCACAGAAAACACCTTTATAACCATATAAACATCGCCACAATAGAAACTGTCCTAGCAGCCAACAAGGTCAAAACAATATCAAGCAATGTTTCTCCCTTGTTCTAGTAACATGAGAGCACATAATCATGTTATTCTAGTAGCTCCAAACATTATTACCTTGTCACAATATTTTAGTTTATCCATTGAAAGCAATCCTACAAGGCAAAGCTATGCACACACTATCTTCAAACATTCCAACTCAAGCAAGCATCCTTGTCTAATTTCACATAGGGAAGATATTATCATTACATTAATCATAAGTTACTTGGCATAAGAACAAGGGTGAGAAGAGCATAGTTATGTAGAAAGCAACAATCATGATAATGCATGCTTCGTCCTATTCGTCCTCATAGAATTGCAACCAGAGGTGGCAATCACGTTCTATGTCGGTGGCATAACACGCACTCTCGATATATAACTAGTCGTCATGTATATTTAATCTACGCATTTATAGTTAGCGTACCTGCAGAAAATTTCATTTCAGCCCATCCCAACAGTATGAATAAATGCATTGCTGAAATGTAAAGATTAAATACTCACACATACGTGCATTCCCAAATACACGCACATATAGTACAACTACCCGATCCTCGTCCTCATGACGGCATCGTCTCAACAGACGGCATAACCCACAATTAAACACCTTGGTAAGTACATGGTTTTGACATGTAAACACTTCCGGTATCACACTAGCACTCCCTAGATTGCCGGTTGGACAACCATGCTCTCACAACTCCCACTTACCGAGGCGTAGAGGCATTTTGAACCATACATTACCATTCAAGCAAATGGCACCCATACAATTACCGTGCTGTATGGACAACAGTGAAAGCAAAATATGATGCAATCCCCCAAGTTAGTACTTAAATAGCCACCTAGTGTCCTTATTTGGGCATAAAGGATACGACCACTGGCACACTCTTAATTTGCAATAGGGTTTTTCTCAAAAGACTTATAGATCTATAAATTAAAAATCCGTTTTGTAAAACAAATTCTTTTGTTTTAAATAGACATGTGAACAGTAACCGCTAAACCTTGCTCTGATGCCAGCTGTAACAGAACCGGCCAATTTATAAAAGCATAAGTGAAAAATCACCCGCTAAGCAAGCAATTGTCACACTTAAGCCGTTATAAACCCGGTAGTCCGGGAATCTCGAAGGATTTCAAACCAAACATCATCAACCAAGATCGTATGGGTTTAGCGTCACCATTCGCATGTTACAACATTTCACAAATAGTTAAACAACATCAGAGTGCGAAAAATAAAGTTATTACAAACCGAGTCTTTAAATTCAAATAGCGGAAGTAAAGTAGTTTTAGAAGCTCAACCCAACTCACACATTTCAGATAAATAAAGTGCCAGGCCACAGTCGATCCATCAAAAGCATGTTGGGGAGAATAGTAGAGATTGACCTTGCCCCAGGTCTTCTAGTCCACAGGAAAAAGACAAGTCTCGCAATACCCGTGGTAGGTATGCCCGTCTGCACAAACAACAAGCGGGAAAAACCCTGAGTACGAGAAGGTACTCAGCTAGACTTACCCGACTGACTCAAAAGTAAAAGACTCCAAGGAGTATGACAGGCTTTATCAGGGGATAGCTTGACTCTTTTTGCGGAAAAGTAGTAATAGCATTTAAGTGATAGCTCAGCTTAATCATTCCTATTTATGCTATGTGAGCAGCTATACTATTCATCATTGCAGTATATTAGTCAAGATTAAGCAAGCAAGTAGTATCCATAATTATAAACATCAGCTTAACCCATCATCATCATTAACCACATTTCATAATCATTACTACGATGGTGCAGCTCAAGTCAAGTGTTCACTGTCCAGGAACGATGGCGATTCGAATCGATTACTACTGAGCTCAGGGGGTATTCCTCATGCAAACCACACTCACCCGTCGGTGAGCTACAGATCACCATGGCACGTATCCAGGAAGACAAGCACGCGGACTCGCACGGAACCACCGTGCGGGGACCGCCCGACCGCCTTAGCCCGCCCACGCCGGACCTCGGACTTACTCTTGGCGCCCCGTGGTCCCCCATCCATCTCGATGCGGTGCGAACGGATCGAGAACCGGCCCGGATAGTGTTGGGCTTCGCGGTCGGAACGACTTATCCGGCCAGCTAAACATGAGGCATGCGTTCAACATGACTTGGGGTACAACAACGATGCGGTCCTTAATCGACACGCTGAGGCGGAATCACTATGGTCCAACAACCCCACAAGACTCCGTCCGGTCTCCATTTATCATAACCGAACCATCAACCGGATGATATCAACATAAGCTTTTCCATCAATAGCAAGTAACCACCTATACTCGCGATGATGACGAGGAAATCACCCGACTTCTACCGTCTAAGCAAGCTAAGCATATTACTCGCCCTAGACTAGCGGGGGTGTATCAAGGTGGGATAATCAATGGTAAAGCAAGGATGTAATGCATCAACGGTGTCACACAACTCCTATACTTAATGCAACAATCGAGAAAGCATAATTAGACTGTTAGAAAGCATAGGTAAGTAGATGCTCCGGTGCTTGCCTGGAAGATGACCCAAAGTCAGTCAAGTTAGCTTGCACCATCTTCGGGTTTGACTCCAACATCTCATCCTTTACGTAGTTCACCTAGCGTACCTAGATGAAATGCAAGATGCAAGTGCATGAATAAGAAGAAAGACAATAAAAAGATGCAGCCCGCAAGCATGCAAGACAACATTAAGCCACACTAGAAGATAAAAGCGATTAGAGAGCAAACTAGTCATAATCATGTCAAACGTTGGTATAACTAGTATATAAAACATGAAATCAATATACAAGATCTCAGGTGTAATCAGTTAACCAACATCAAAGGCATGAGTCACACTTAGCATCACACAAACTAACACTATAACTAGAATCTACCAATTTCTAGACATACACGCAGCAGCTGAGTAATAAAATCATATCTAGAGTTATGAAACTCTAAATGACTTGCAACAAGACAATCTGAAAAGCTTATGAAATTGCCTAAAAATTATCTTTAATCATTTCAGTATGATTTAACCTCTAACATAGCCAAACAATTCCATTTCTCCAATCTGGTCAGATAATTGCAGAAAGCAGCTATTTCTGAAGCTGAACAATACACAGCCATAACTCACAAACTGTAAAGGATATGACTATGAAAATTTAGCACAAGCTAGATATGTAAGTTATCTACAACTTTATTATAGACAAGTTTCACAGCAAACATTGTTTATAAGGTGCAATCATCAAAGTCCTACAAACTGTCCAGAAGGCTCCAGAATTGAATAAATAGAGCAAATAATATTTCACTCATGTTTCAAACATCAATTTGAGCATAACCAATATTACCAATAGTTAGAGTATATTAAACAAACACCAGAAAATATGATGACCATGCTCAAATAAATTATTATCATGCACTTTTCTATTTATTTGTATAACTAGGTGGAATAAGGAGCATATATGGAACACATATCAAAAGTGCACAATAAATTCTAATAAAATTACAGTAGCTTAAATATACTCCCAAAATCCTACTTTCCAAATTTCATAGCATTTGAATAAGTATAGCAACCTACATGAAAAAAAGACAAATTCTAATTGTTATTAAGCATGTGAGAGCAACTTAAATCTAAAACTTCATATTTTCTAGAAACACATGGCCATGTTAGGCATCTATAGATCACAACAACATTATGCAAAGCTACTGGAACCACATTTTCTATTTTTACATTTTTATTTGAATTATTAATCAATTAAATCCAATTCCTAGGCATCAAACAAGATAAATCAATAACTCAATCAAACTGCATCCAATGAACCTCAAATTTTTATTACAGCAGAAAAATAGCATCAGTAGACTACCCTTAAAATTTCACACCATTTGGAGCACCACAACATTAGATATGAAATTAGCAAGAGCAAACCCTAGATAGGCAAAGATCTAATTTTACCGTATAAACTTTCTACAAAAACATATAATATTATTATATCACTGGATAGATCTACTCACAAGGATTCCAAAAAGTCCTTATTTGCTATTTTAAGATTTTTCTGTGATTTACTATGAATTATCAAAGATTCAGCCAGAAAAAGCATATAGAAAAAGAAAAGAGAAAACAGCTTTTGCGCTGAGGCCCCTGGAGTTCTGAGGAATCAACCCGAGCACTGCAAGTACTGTGCACCACTGTTTACATGAGTCATGAGTTTTGCAGAAAAATCCATAAAAGAGCTCCTATTTCTTTCCTTACTCCTTCTTCCTCCCTCATGCACGAAGAAGAGAGAGGGAGACGAGGCGAGGGAGCGACAGAGGACGGCTCTGGCCGGCCGGAGGCGACCAGCGGCAGCAGGGGAGGGTCGCGAGGCTCGGAGGGCGCCACGCCGCCGCACCCTCAGGTGCGCGCCCTCGTTGCAGCCCCCTCGCACGGCATAGCCCCGGCAGCCCCTGGCGCCACCACCACGGCCGGCAAAGAGTTGCCGACGTCGGCGGTAACGGCCAAGGGGGGAGCCACTGCTAGGAGCAGGGCACCGAGAAGGGAGGCACAAGAGCGGTGGTAGAGGGAGGTGGCCAGCGCACGGAGACGTGGAGCCGGTGGTGATGCCGCAGCTGCAGCTGGCCGGCGGCCATGGCGGAGCAAACTCCGACGACGAGCTGGGCGTGAGAGAGACGAGCAGGAAGGCGAGGGAGGAGGGAGCCGAGGAAGCATGAGGGAGTGGAGGGCGCTTTGGTGCCTCTCCCAGCCAGCTTATGGGGCATAGGAAGAAGGCAGAGGAGGTGGGCGAGCTGGCAGCAATGGAGAGCTTGAACTCGTGCATGGTCGCCACGTCCAGGACACGCGTCCCCGTTGAGGCAATTTCGAGCACGTGGCGGCCACGGCTTGCGGCATAGTTTTGGGCCTGCTACGGGCTGAATCAGCAAATGGGCCCAAAATAAAGTTTGCTCTACTCCTGATGCTCTACAAAATCTATTTAAGGTGCTCGGCCATTAGCTTGATAGATTAGGAGATAATGATGCACGAACTTGATCTTTGTCGGCGCATTAATACTGTCGAAAATTGGATGTCAAACCATGTCAAACTGGTCCGAAAAGATCCCATCTTTTGATATGCTCTTTCTCAACTAATTACCTTCAACTTCTATTTTGGGTCCAACTCAAATTACTTAACGAAATTTGGAGAACGCGAGACGTCGACGTCGAGAACTCCAATTTCAGGTTTTAGAATTATTTTAAAACTCCAAATCAGCCCTCCACTCTGCATATTGAGCACTTTTTGAGCATGTTATGCACATTTTCAAGATTTGGCCCTTAAACAAAGTTTGTTCCATATAAAATTCTCTACAACTTTGATTAAGGGTGCACCATCATGCAAACTCTCTAAGCTACACTTTATAAACGGTCAAACAAAAGTGCGCTAGAGGTCAAAATGAGTTACCATCATATAGAAGCATTTTCTGGGTATTTGATCAACATAAACCCTTCATAACTTTTTTTGTCGTAGAGTTAATGTAGAGTTATTTGATCAAGGTTGCATGACTTGGTTGAATCTCCATATACTCATACACTTGATAGGGCCTTTCAAGCAAAGATAAAGTTTATTGTTTCATGTGGCTCTTTGATTCCAAACTTCACGAAACTTTTCCAGTGATCACTATAGATGGATAGCGATGCGAGACACATGAAAGAAAGTTCATTATCACTGCTCACATATATAGTTTAAGTCCAATCTCATTTGCTAAACTAGTGACTAACACCCAGGGGTGTTACATGCTAGTTGTGTAGAGCTCAACAAACTTGGTTTGGTATTTTTCTGATTTTTATTTAATTTGTTATGATTTTTACAATATTTTCGCCGGTTTAGGTAAATAATAAATCCGATGGAAAATGGAAAAGGCCATCGGGCCCAATTCCGCCCAACGCCCGGCGGCGGAGCAGGCCGAGGCCCAACGGCAGGAGGAGGAGGGCTGGACCGCGGGTTGATTTCCGATGAGTTACGTAACACCTCGGTGTTAAGCTTGCATTAGGCCACAATTAATTAACTTAATCCTTCATCAAGCATGGCATAAGCATCAAGTCAAAACCCTAGCCTTGCATCTTGTCATTTCATGTGTTTTGCTCTTTAATTTTTTATTGCTTAATTATGCTTGTTAATTAGTTAATTAATTGCCTTGCAAAACAACTTGATCAAGTTTAGATTCACTTGCCCAGCAATTTGAAAAGTTTTAATAAAATTTATTGCAAAAAGATTTGGTGCATTTTGGAGCAAAAGAAAATATATTGGAAAATTCCCTTTTTATGCCCTAAAAATTCAAAATGAATTTGCATTTCAAAATTTATTGGGAATTTTGAGATGAGCCTTAAATGAAAGTTGTTCATTTTAAACAGATCTACAACTTTTATTTTTAGAGCTTCTCTTGAAAATGCTTGTAAACTTGTCAAAAGTTGCATTTGGTTTCAATTTCAAATTCAAATCAAAAAAAAAAAAAAAAGAAGAGCCGCGCGACCACCGGGCCGCTTCGGCCCACGCCCGGCCCACCCGGCCCGCTCCACTCCAGCGCGCCGGAGAGTCGGACGCCGTGGCCGCCGGGGCGAAGCGCGCTTCGCCCGCCGCGCGCTCCATGCTTGCGGCCCGCGCCAAGTGGCGGCCGGCCGGCGGCGAACCCCGCCGGCGCCGCGCCACCCGGCCGTCGCCCGGAATTGGAAACAGCAGCCGTTCCATTTCCTTCGCCGCCCACTCGCTCTCTGCTTTCGCTCCCTTCTCGCTCTCGCCAGCCTCAAGAAGACTAAAGAAGAACACCGCCGCCGCCGTTCCGTCGCCGTCGAGCAAGCGCCGGCCGCGCCCTGAGCGCACCACCTCCGCCTCGCCTTGCTCCACCCTCGCGCACCGCCCACCGCCGCCACATTGCCCGGTAAGGGCCAATGCCGGCCATCTTCCTCGCGGCGGCGGGAGGCCAAAGCTCACCGGAGCCTACGCTCACGCGGCCGGCCACCTTCCACCGCTTACGCACGCTCGCCTTTGCGCGCGCGAGAGTCGCTGAGCTCGAATCGAGCTCCGGTGAACTCAGTAGTACCGATTAGGGTCCTACATGGCCGCCACCAAGCTTGCCGTTGCCATGCACGCCGCCGCCACGGCCATGCACGCCGGCCCGGGAGCTTCGAGCTCAATTCCGCACCCAAACCCTAGGCAATAGCTCCACCTCGCACACGCGCACACAGTGCGCCCCTCACCGGGGCCAACCGGCGCCGGAGACGGCCCACCGCACCTCCGTGCCGGCCGCCCGTGCCGCCATCACCGCCCGCCGTCGTAGCTAGGGTTCACCTCCGCCGCGCGCGAAGCGCCGCGTCACCACGTCGCCCGTCGGCGTGGAGCACACCGTGCGCTTGTTTGCGCCCGGTGAGCTCGTCGCCAAACAGTGGCGCCGCCGGAGGCCGGCTGCTGCCTCGGCCTGGCCCGAGGGGCTCAGCCTGGCAGCGGCCCACGGCCTGCTGGGCCGGCCCACGTGCACTTAGGGTTTCGGCCCTTTTCTTTTATTTGATTTCCAGAAAAAGATTTAAATGGATTTGAATTTGTAAATGGTGTAAATGAACTCCAAATTTGGTGCAATTTGTTTTGTTAGGTTCATAGTGATGTGATCTATCTGTGAAAAATATGTGATGCAAGTTTTGAGATACTTTACTGTGTAGTTTTATTTATTTACTTAAATGGCTGAAATCTGAGTAATTGCATAATAAATAGAGTATTGCTCTGAAAAATATGATTCTTGTTTTGCTAGACTTGTTATGTGATGTAGTTTCTGGGAAAAATACATGTCATGCATTTACTGTACAAAAAATATTGGAATATGATTTAATTTCATTTCTAGGCTGATTCTTGTATGATTTTTAATAAATAAAATATGTGGAATTATGCCTTGATAATTTTTACTGACTATTCTTGTGCTATGTAGTGTTAGATAAAAATATGAAATCTGTTGTTTGACACTTTTCACAGTGCAAAGTTGTGTAATGTGTATTTCTGGCCTGTTGCTTCATATTTTTGTGTAGACTGTTGTACTTGGTAAAATGTGATGAAAAATTTATCATGGCTCTGTTATAGCATAGGGTAGCTCCTGTAATTTTTGTAGAATTTTCTGAACTGTTTATACCTAGGTCACAGTTCAAGCTTGATTAATCACATGAAATGATAAAGCTTTAAATTAATGGTTTTAGCATGTTCTATATTACTTCTTGTGCACTTCTAATTATGTTATGCTTGCTGGTCATGCATTGAAGTACCATATCTGAAATGTGATGCTTACCTATGAGTAATAGTATTCGGGTATTCGTGTTGTGTGTGCGTATACGCGTATGCCTGCGCACGCCACTCTTCTTTATGCACTTCTCTAAGTGTTTAGAGAAGAGATATGCACCTATTCTGTCAAAATCAGTTACTCATTCTTCATTCATGAGCATCACATGTTGTGCATTCATGATACTCATGCATGCGCATCGCATCATACAGGTTCGCAGGAGGACCTCCCGTATTCGGAGATCGAGGAGAATCGTCCGGAGGAACCGCAGCCCGAAGTGCCGCAAGAGGAAGGAGAAGAGGAGGAGCTTCCAGAGTGCCCAGACCACCGCGCGTCTGATTTTGTGCAAGGCAAGCACCGGAGCATTTACTTACCTATACTTTCTAACAGTCTAATTATGCTTTATGATTGTTGCATTAAGTATAGGAGTTGTGTGACACCGTTCTTTGCATTATATCCTTGCTTTACCATTGATTATCCTACCTTGATACACCACCGCTAGTCTAGGGCGAGTAATATGCTTAGCTTGCTTAGGCGGTAGAAGTCGGGTGATTTCTGTCATCCGCATGAGATAGGTGGTTATCTATGATTGATGGAAAAGCTTACGTTGATATCATCCGGATAATGGCTATGGTTGATAATTGGAGACCGGACGGAGTCTTGTGGGGTTGTTGGACCATAGTGATTCCGTGCAGTGTGTCGATTAAGGACCGTACCGTTGTTGTACCGCAAGTCATGTTGAACGCATGCCTCATGTTTAGCGGGCCGGATAAGTCGTTCCGATGAAGCCCAACACTATCCGGCCGGTTCTCGACCGATTCGCACCGTATTGGAGATGGATGGGGAACACGGGGCGCGAAGAGTAAGTCCGAGGTCGGCATGGGCGCTAAAGGCGTCAGGCGGTCCCCAGTGCGGTGGTTCCATGCGAGTCCGCGTGCTTGTCTTCTGGATACGTGCCACGGTGACTGTAGCTCACTTTTAGCGGGTGAGTGTGGTTTGCATGAGGAATACCCCCGAGCTCGGTAGTAATCGATTCGAATCGCCATCGTTCCTGGACAGTGAACACTTGACTTGAGCTGCACCATCGTAGTAATGATTATGAAATGTGGTTAATGATGATGATGGGTTAAGCTGATGTATATGATTATGGATACTACTTGCTTGCTTAATCATGATTGATATACTACATTGACGAATAGTATAGCTGCTCACCTAGCATAAATAGGGATGATTAATTTGAGCTATCACTTTAAATGTTACTCTTTGCTTTTATGCAAAATGAGTCGAGCTACCTCCCGATAAAGCCTATCATTCCTCCTTGGAGTCTTTTCTTTTGAGTCGGTCGGGTAAGTCTAGCTGAGTACATTCTCGTACTCGGGGTTTTTTTCCCGCTTGTTGTTTGTGCAGGACGGGCATACCTACCACGAATGCTGCGAGACTGTCTTTTCCCGATTGGATTAGAAGACCTTGGGCAAGGTCAATCTTAATATTCTCCCCAACCGCTTTTGATGGATTGACTATCGAGCCTTTGTATTAATCTCAAATGTGTGAGTTGGGTTGAGCTTTTTAAAACTATCTTGTTTCCGCTATTTGGATTTAAAGAACTCGGTTTGTAATAACTTTATTTCCGCACTTTTCGATGTTGTTGAACTATTTGCGAAACGTTGTAACATGCGAATGGTGACGCTAAACCCATACGATCTTGGTTGATGATGTTTGGTTTGAAATCCTTCGAGATTTCGGACTACCGGGGTTTATAACGGCTTAAGTGTGACAATTGCTTGCTCGGCGAGTGATTTTTCACTTATGCTTTTATAAATTGGTCGGTTACATTACAGGTGGCATCGAGCAAGGTTTAGCGATTCTTGTTCACATGTCTATTTAAAACGAAAGAATTTGTTTTCAAAACTGGATTTTTACTTATAGATCTTTAAGTCTTTTGAGAAATTTATTTTGCAAAACTAAGAGAGTGCCAGTGGTCATATCCTTTATGCCCTAATAAGGACACTAGGTGGCTATTTAAGTACTAACTTGGGGGTCTTGCATCATATTACGCTTTTTTTGTTGTCCATACAGCAAGGTAATTGTATGGGTGCCATTCGCTTGAGTGGTAATGTATGGTTCAAAATGCCTCTACGCCTCGGTAAGTGGGAGTTGTGAGAGCATGGTTGTCCAACCGGCAATCTAGGGGAGTGCTAGTGTGATACCGGAAGTATATACATGTCAAAACCATGTACTTACCAAGGTGTTTAATTGTGGGTTGTGCCGTCTATTAATCGGCGATGCCGTCATTGGACGAGGATCGGGTAGTTGTACTACATGTGCGTGTATTCGGGGAATGCACGTGCGTGTGAGTGCTTAATCTTTACTTTTACGCAATGCATTTATTCATCTTTTGTTGGGATGGGCTGAAGTGGATTTTCTGCGGGTACATAACGGCGCTTCGTGTAGAACGACTAGTTCTACGCTATGAGAGAACGTTGTATGCCACCGTATATCCGTTAGAATTATTTTTGCTAAGTTTGTGAGAACGTAAGATACGTGCATACATCATGTTTGTTCGTCTCATGTCATTACATTTACCTTCCTCTTCTACATAAATTATTCTTTGCGATTAAAATTGGATAATTAATAACTTGTCTCACTTAGGGATAAATTTCGACGGATGGCTCGCACCAAGCGGGCGGCTCGCAAGTCCACTTGGGGCGTGTGCCACGTGGACAGCTTGCACCACGCACGGTGATCCGGGAGAGTCACTTCTGGAGGAGTTTGGCATGCCCACGCTCCTTTGGAGAGTGCTCGCTCACGCAGGATATACGGAGGAGCGGCGACCCGTATACTCTGGGTCAGCGAGGAGCCGCCTCGTGGTGACGACTTGGTCGCCGTGGAGATCACCGTCCCTCCACTCCACCCGGATTCGAGTGGTGCGGGTGGCGTGTTCGGCGCCCTTCTTTGTCACCGCTTCGAGGATGGGGCAGCGGGGGCTGCTTTCAGGTCCTTCCCCGGATCATGGGCGTTTTCCCCGAGCCTAGCTTCGGGCTTTGGCGGGACTTTTCCCAAGGATGACTGCGGACCTTTGTTTGGGAGCTTGATCCCCCTAGCCGAGCACGTTGGCCGAGGAGTGGATGAGATTGATGGTAGTGACAACGCAGCCATGAGCACTATGTTTGCACCGATGCGGGCATATGATGCTTTGAAACTACCATGTACAAGCTCGGTGATTTGGAACAAGGCTATGTGGGAGAATGAGAAGAAAATGAAGAAGGAGCATACGAAACAAGTCGGGGAGCTGAGGCAGCATAGGAACCAGATTAGGGATGAAGCTGGGGGCCGGGCGGGGAGGCCAATGGAGGGAGAACAGCGCCTGCGTGCACGTATTGCACGCCACGAGCAATACACGAGAGGAATGCCGACAGGATGATGGCCCGGTTGGTCACCGAGAGGAATGAAGCCGGGCGATGCTCATCGGTGGGGCATCGGCTCTTTGTAACACCTCGGTGTTAAGCTTGCATTAGGCCACAATTAATTAACTTAATTCTTCATCAAGCATGGCATAAGCATCAAGTCAAAACCCTAGCCTTGCATCTTGTCATTTCATGTGTTTTGCTCTTTAATTTTATTGCTTAATTATGCTTGTTAATTAGTTAATTAATTGCCTTGCAAAAACAACTTGATCAAGTTTAGATTCACTTGCCCAGCAATTTGAAAGGTTTTAATAAAATTTATTGCAAAAAAAGATTTGGTGCATTTTGGAGCAAAAGAAAATAAATTGGAAAATTCCCTTTTTATGCCCTAAAATTCAAAATGAATTTGCATTTCAAAATTTATTGGGAATTTTGAGATGAGCCTTAAATGAAAGTTGTTCATTTTAAACAGATCTACAACTTTTTATTTTTAGAGCTTCTCTTGAAAATGCTTGTAAACTTGTCAAAAGTTGCATTTGGTTTCAATTTCAAATTCAAATCAAAAAAAAAAAAAAAAAAGAAGAGCGCCACCACCGGGCCGCTTGCCACGCCGCCCACCTCGCCCGCGCTCCACTCCGCGCGCCTGCCCCGCGGAGTCGGACGCCGTGGCCGACCGGGCGAGCGCGCTTCGCCACGCAACGCGTTATGCTGGCCGGGCCAGCGCCAAGTGGCGGCGCCAGCGAGCCGGCCCCGCTACGCAGCGCCACCCGGCCGTCGCCCGAATTGGAAACAGCGGCCGTTCCATTTCCGTCGCTTCGCCCACTCGCTCTCTTTCGCTCCCTCACTTTCGAAAGCAGAAGACAAGAAACATCGCCGCGCCGCTTCGCCGCCGTCGAGCAAGCGCCACGGGCCGACGAGAGCGCACCACCTCCGCCCTCGCCTTGCTCCACTCGCGCAGACGCCCACCGCCGCCACATTGCTTCGGTAAGGGCCAATGCCGGCCATCTTCCCGCGTCGGGGAGCCGAGCTCACGGAGCTACGCCACGCTGCCGGCCACCTTCCACCGCTTCGCACGCCGCTTATGCGGCGAAAGAGGTCGCTGAGCTCGAATCGAGCTCCGGTGAACTCAGTAGTACCGATTAGGGTCCTACATGGCCGCCACCAAGCTTGCCGTTGCCATGCACGCCGCCCGCACGGCCATGCACGCGGCCGGGGAGCTTCCGAGCTCAATTCCGCACCCAAACCCCTAGGCAATAGCTCCACCTCGCACACACGCTGCAGTGCGCCCCTCACCGGGCCAACCGGCGCCGGAGACGCCACCGCACCTCCGTGCCGGCCGCCATCATCACCGCCGCCGTCGTAGCTAGGGTTCACCTCCGCGCCCGGCCGAGCGCGTCACCACGTCCCGCCTCGTCGCGTGGAGCACACCGGTCTTGCGCTTTGTTGGCCGGTGAGCTCGTCGCCGACAGCCGGGCGCCGCCGAGGCCGGCTGCCGCCCGGCCTGGCCCGAGGGGCTCAGCCTGGCAGCGGCCCACGGCCTGCTGGGCCGGCCCACGAGCACTTAGGGTTTCGGCCCTTTTCTTTTATTTGATTTCGTAGAAAAAGATTTAAATGGATTTGAATTTGTAAATGGTGCAAATGAACTCCAAATTTGGTGCAATTTGTTTTGTTAGGTTCATAGTGATGTGATCTATCTGTGAAAAATATGTGATGCAAGTTTTGAGATACTTTACTGTGTAGTTTTATTTATTTACTTAAATGGCTGAAATCTGAGTAATTGCATAATAAATAGAGTATTGCTCTGAAAAATATGATTCTTGTTTTGCTAGACTTGTTATGTGATGTAGTTTCTGGGAAAAATACATGTCATGCATTTACTGTACAAAAAATATTGGAATATGATTTAATTTCATTTCTAGGCTGATTCTTGTATGATTTTTAATAAATAAAATATGTGGAATTATGCCTTGATAATTTCTACTGACTATTCTTGTGCTATGTAGTGTTAGATAAAAATATAAAATCTGTTGTTTGACACTTTTCACAGTGCAAAGTTGTGTAATGTGTATTTCTGGCCTGTTGCTTCATGTTTTTGTGTAGACTGTTGTACTTGGTAAAATGTGATGAAAAATTTATCATGGCTCTGTTATAGCATAGTGTAGCTCCTGTAATTTTTGTAGAATTTTCTGAACTGTTTAGACAGAGGTCACAGTTCAAGCCTATTTATTCACATGAAATGATAAGTAATTGGATTAAACGATTTAATGACTTTTATATCAATTCTTGTGCATTTTCAATTAAGTGATGCTTGCTGGTCATGCATTGAAGTACCTCAACTGAAATGTGATATCTGGTTATGAGTAGTAATACTTCTCTTATTTATGTATTGTGAGTATGTGTGTGTGTGCCGAGCCACACCACTCTTCTTGATGCACTTCTCTAAGTGTTTAGAGAAGAGATTTGCACATACTCAGTAAATAAGTTAGGTTGTTAGTAGAGAAGAGATATGCACCTACTCTGTCAAATAATTTATTAATCATCTTCATCCATGAGCATCATACGTTGTGCATTCATGATACTTATGCACGTGCATCGCATCATACAAAGTTCGCAAGAGGACCTCCCTTTTTCGGAAATCGAGGAGAATCGTCAGGAGGAACCGCAGCACGAAGTGCCGCAAGAGGAAGGAGAAGAGGAGGAGCTTCGAGTGCCCGGACCACGCGGCGTCGACTTTGTGCAAGGCAAGCACCGGAGCATTTACTTACCTATGCTTTCTAACCGTCTAATTATGCTTTATGATTCTTTGCATTAAGTATAGGAGTTGTGTGACACCGTTCTTTGCATTATATCCTTGCTTTACCATTGATTATCCTACCTTGATACACCCTGCTAGTCTAGGGCGAGTTTTATGCTTAGCTTGCTTAGACGGTAGAAGTCGGGTGATTTCCTGTCATCCGCGAGATAGGTGGTTACCTATGATTGATGGAAAAAGCTTATGTTGATATCATCTGGTTAGTGGCTATGGTTGATAATTGGAGACCGGACGGAGTCTTGTGGGGTTGTTGGACCATAGTGATTCCGTGCGTGTCGATTAAGGACCGCATCCGTTGTTGTACCCCAAGTCATGTTGAACGCATGCCTCATGTTTAGGCCGGGCCGGATAAGTCGTTCCGACCGCGAAGCCCAACACTATCCGGGCCGGTTCTCGACCGTTCGCACCGTATTGGAGATGGATGGGGGACCACGGGGCGCGAAGAGTAAGTCCGAGGTCCAAAGCATGGCTGGCTAAAGGCGTCGGGCGTCCCCCCGGCACGGTGGTTCCATGCGAGTCCGCGTGCTTGTCTTCTGGATACGTGCCATGGTGACTGTAGCTCACTTTAGCGGGTGAGTGTGGTTTGCATGAGGAATACCCCCCGAGAGCTCGGTAGTAATCGATTCGAATCGCCATCGTTCTGGGACGGTGAACACTTGACTTGAGCTGCACCATCGTAGTAATGATTATGGAATGTGGTTAATGATGATGATGGGTTAAGGCGAGGTTTATAATTATGGATACTACTTGCTTGATTAACCTTGACTAATATACTTGCCATGATGATTAGCATAGCTGCTCACCTAGCATAAATAGGGATGATTAAGGCGAGCTATCACTTTAAATGTTACTACTACTGCTTTTATGCAAAATGAGTCGAGCTACCTCCCGATAAAGCCTATCATTCCTCCTTGGAGTCTTTTTTCTTTTGAGTCGGTCGGGTAAGTCTAGGCGAGTACCTTCTAGTACTCGGGGTTTTTCCCGCTTGTTGTTTGTCTTGACGGGCATACCTACCACGGGTATTGCGAGACCTGTCTTTTCAGTGGACTAGAAGGCCTTGGGCAAGGTTACTCTTAATATTCTCCCCCAACCGCTTTTGATGGATAGACTCGACGGGCGCCTTCGTAATAATCTTTAAATGTATGAGTTGGGTTGAGTTTTCAAAACTATCTTGTTTCCGCTATTTGGATTTGAAGAACTTGGTTTGTAATAACTTTATTTTCCGCACTCTGATGTTGTTTCAACTATTTGTGAAATGTTGTAACATGCGAATGGTGACGCTAAACCCGCATACGATCTTGGTCGACGTTGTTTGGTTTGAAATCCTTCGAGATTTCCGGACTACCGGGTTTATAACGGCTTAAGTGTGACAATTGCTTGCTTAGCGAGTGATTTTTCACTTATGCTTTTATAAATTGGTCGGTTCTGTTACACTACCTCACTTCCACTACCAACTAGTATAGTTGTATCAATACGCTGCTCATTAAGTCCTATGGTACAAGCCACGTTGATATCGATTATGTTGTGTGTAGCACCTGAGTCTACCAGAGCAATTAGTCTGGTTCCATTAATTACTGTCTCTAGATACATTGGTGAAGTTCCATGTACTCTAGAATGTGGTTTACCAATCATCATCATTACAATGTCCTGAGTATCCTCTGTCATAAAGTCATTGACTACAGTAATTTCAAATAACATCTTACATTTGTGACCTCGAGAGAATGGTTCGTCGCAGTTGAAGCAGAGACCCGCTTGGCGTCTGGTCGCCATCTTATCAGCTATCAGCCGTTTAAAGGATCGTTGCGGCTGCGAGTGATCTGTTGTTGGAGTTGGTGCTATTGGTGTAGTCACTATCATTGTTGGTGTTGTTGTAGCCGTTGATCGTAGTGGTGGAGGTAGATTCTGCTTGGTTGTTGTGGATTTATTTGCATCTGCCACTACTGCCAAACGACGCTCATATGAGCGAGCCAAGGACATTGTCGTTTCCATATCCTGTGGATTCAATAGCTCAACATCTGTTTTTAGTGGTTCCAACAAACTTGCAATGGATATGTTAACTTGCTGTATTTCATCCAGGTGTCCAACCCGAGCCACCAGCTCAAGAAAGCTCTCGGTATATTTATTAACCGAGCCTGTCTTCCGGAGAGCTGCCAACTCTCCCAACGGTTTGCGACGTATCGGTGGTCCAAATCTCTCATTAACACATTTGGCAAAGTATGCCCAACTCATATCATCATGATCCTATGATAATCTCATATACCCTTTGTCGTCTTTGCACGGTCGGATGATAAGAAGCATACCATGTTTTCTGGTCCTCTAGAGTGCGCTGCCCCTTGAGGAATTGCTCACATCGATTCAGGCATGGTAGAGGATCATCTTTCCCAGCAAAAGTTGCAAAGGATAGTTTGTGCGGATGGATTTTCAGGCCTTGGAATGCATTGGGGGTTTGAAGTGGTACTGACTCCTCTTTGGGTTTGATGTTGATGTCGAGCAGCAGTTTGTTTTCTAATTCAACAGTCAATTCAGACATAGTAGATGTGTTGGATTTAGTTACCTGTTCTTGGATGTAGGCGCGCGCAGCATCTGCCATCCTTCGTTTGGTGGCTGTCTCCAATGTCAACGCCATCGTCTTCCTTGTCTGCTCCAGGCTGTCCTTTGATTCCTTCATGCATTGCCCCATCTCTATCGTCGGGAGGCGTGAACTTAGATCGTCTAATTGCTCGGTGACGTAGTCAATCTTGCCGAGGATGGATCCTTCGAAGTCGGTGAAGAGCTCTTGATTGTTTCGGCGTCCATGGTGAAACAGATCTAGATCTCGATACCGCTTGTAACACACGCAATGGGAGGGTGGATTGGGCTCGTAGATTGGGAGTAGAGGAAGGGATGGAGGAGGAGGGGCGGCGTGTGGGCGGCGGCGACGCCCTAGGCAGGCGGCGGTGGCGAGGGAGGCGGTGTGGGGGGTGGGCGAGGGCAAAAGAGAGGAGGAGGCATGAGCGAGAAGGAGATGGGAACTAACCCGATTACTTTCTTAACCGATCCAATTATACAATCTCCATATATTTATAGTCCCAAATGGACTCTAAAAGGCAAGGAACCTTATCGATCGAATCCTTCCTTTTTTATAAATTTACCTAATTTTTAGAAATATCTCTAATAATTATTTAATTAAGATAATCGCACGCGAGCTGGGTCCCACGGGGAGGGGTGGTGCCCCTGCGGTGGCGGCATGCGGCGCCCCCACCCCCCTAGGGTTTGGGGTGGGTGCGGCCTCCGTCGCCGCTCTTCTCCTTTCCTAGGCTTTTCGGGCCAATTAGTCCTTGTTTTCGCGTCATACGTGACGTACGTGTAACAGATTCCATGCTTAATTTAGTGATTATAATGTTAGTAAATAATGTAAATAAAGATCAAACACAAGACACCGATCTTTACGTGAAAAACCCTTACGAAAAACACTACGTAAAACCAACCAACAATCTTCACTATATAAGTATAGTTTGAGTTTATGGAACACAGGGAATACAATGAGTCGTCGGCTTTTTTCTCGTGAGCCTTACAAGATGGTTCTTTCAAGACGGATTTGCTATTTTCATATACTAAAATAAATCGCTAATAAACATAATCCAAATCCTTACCCTTCGGACATCCCTGCAAGACACTGTTAGAATTCGGATGATCCAACACATGAGCATAATCCAAAACAACATGAGCAAAGGCCGAAGCAAGAAAGTAGCCGGTCGCAGCAAGTACCCTCGCATTTTTTACAAGCCAATTGAAGCCACGGTTGCCGGCAAGCGTGGCGTTGCTCGTCTTGGGGGGCTTGGAGCCATTGGAGATGTAGGAGTGTTCTGACTTGCATTGTCTTCTTCTTCTTCTTCTTCGATGGCGTGTTCTTGTGGGCTGATGATGAGGCAGTTTGTTTATTGTCGCAAGAACGACACACCTCGTTGGTCGTTTAGCCGGGCTCGCCCTCCTTCCGGCCGTAAATGTAGGTTGTAGAACGGGTTGGCTTGCAAAGTGGCCTCTTGCTTTCTTACTACCGGTGGCAGATCCCGCATTGCGGCGGCGGAGCGTGAGTGAAAATAAAGGGGGTTAACTTCAAAAGATATTACCGTAGCTATCCGAACTTCCTGTAATCTTGTCTTTGCTTTTTTGCAGTCCATGGCATGCATTTCACGATACTAGCAAAGACTCTATGGCATGCAAACACGCAACCATAGTTGCCTGCAGGCAGTCCGCATGCTCACGCCTATGAGTCTACTACTTGCTTTGTCTTTTTGTTCTTTATTTACCAGCCAGTCGCCTACGAACCTACTACTCACACATAGTGGCCAGTGTTCTTTTTTTCCAGAGACAAGGGGGGCCAACGCCCCGTTTCGCCTCCACGAGGCTCCGCCCGTGCCTCATTGGTTGTTGTAGCCGCTGGTCACTGCGTGGTTGGCCCCCGATCCGCTTCGGCTGCCGATGAGAGTGGAGCCGAAAAAAACTTGAGAAAATTTCTTATTTAGTTATTTGACACTAGAAAAAATACTGCTTTCTTATTTGACACTTAAACTCAAAATTTTTCCTATCTATCACTATCTTAAGTTTTTCTTTCCTATTTGACACTTCCGTTATAGCAGTTGGAGTTATAACCGTGTTAAGTCATAGAGAAGACCGTTTTGCCCCCTGTAGTTTTTGTTCCCGGTTATGACATTTTCCTTTTGCTAGCTATTGCTGTCCTTTTAGACGTTTTTTTATCTTCAGCCGTTATGTTTTCCTTATTTAATTGTTTATATATAATAAAATAAATAAAGGAAGAAGCTAACTAGCTAGCAGCTTGCATTTACATTTACCATGGGATGGGAGCCATGAGGCCGACGACAGCCAGGGGGCACCGCCCAACTTAAACATAGATGGGGATCATTTGGCGGACATGGGAGGCAACCGCACGCGAGAGGCCGATGGCGCTCCCCGGGTCGGGTACAGTTGCACAATAAGAGGGAAGGTGTGCCGGGCAACGAGGGGGATTGATTGACGGCCGCCGCCGCCAAAATGCGCAAACTGAGAAGATATACCTGTTGGCTTCAGCTAAAAAGTCTGTTTCAGCTTATTAGCCAATATTATTTTATTCTCACAAAAAATTAGTTGTTTCAATAGTGTTTTGACTTATCGCCCAACTTATAAGTCCTGCCGATTCTATCACTAGTGAATCCAGTACATCGACCTTTGCGTTGTTTCCGGTGATGTGGAATTACATAAACCAAACCATGTATGCAAGTACAATTATGTCCTTTAAACTAAATTTGTAACTAGTTTCTAGTCACCTAATTTATGTATGGTTTTTAGTCGATCCTTATATTTTTACCAGTAAATCTTGCTAAATAAATGACTACCATTTTCCCTCCAACCATTTCTTTTTATGAAAACTAGAAACGGGCACAAGACGCCGAAAAAAAGAGAAAAAAAAAAAAGGCCCAAACAAACATGGAAATTAAAAAGACACTGACAAAACAGTGGCACAAAAACGAAAAACAGGAATAAAAAAAGACTGAGCGGTCATCCAAACAGACGTGGGAAAAACAAAAACAGGCACGAGACGGACGGAAACCGAAAAATCTATACCTAATAATAAAGAGGTAAAACTTTCAGACCATCTTTTTTTCGTCCATCTATTTTTTTATCAATCTATTTGTTTGTCCACCACCCCCTAACGCCTTCCATTTATATGATCCATGGCTCATACGAATACAAATTAGAGTAGGTTACAACTACCGATGATCGAGATAGAGTCTAATTCCATAGTGTCGTTGGTTCATCGTTAGAACTCCATGAGATTTAGCTTAGGCACATAGTCCAATCAAATCAAATCAAATTCCTCCTCAAAAAACAGCACATCAACCGACTGCGTGTCCATGTAATAATTGATTGTATGTTTATGTTGTAGTCATAACACAAAAGTGTTTGTGTAGGATTCTATAGACATGACTATATATATATATATATATATATATATATATATATATATATATATACACACACACGTGCTATTCTAACCCAGGTGTAGAATAACTACACCATGAACCAACCAACCGGCTAATCAAACCGCCCACCCGCCACCTGATGCGCCCGACCCGTCCCGCGCGGGGCGCACCTGGTGCGCGCGACCTGTTCCGCGCGCGGGGCTTGGTGCGCCTGAGTCCGACCCCCCCCGCGCGCCACGCGTCCGGCACCCGTGCGCCCACCCAGCCACACCCGCTCAGCCCCTCCTGCGATTTGTCCGGAATCACGCATGCACATCTTCAGCACATGGCTGCATAGTAGTTGTCAACAAATGCAAGTGCTTTTCACCCGAGCTTGACGTGATGGGGCATGCACAGCAACAGAGAAGCGCCAGCTACGTGACCTGCAGAAGAAAAAAGGACGTGAGTGCAACTGTTGAAAAACGTGCTAGCATCCTTGAGACCAATAGCATTTCATTTTTTTTTTAGATGCCAGTATTTTCTTTTGTATCTTTTGTGTACTTTGCTAACAAAATACTTAAAGATGCTGATAAAATATTTAAAGATACTGATAAAATATCTAAAAATACAGATAAAATACTTAAAGATACCAACAAAATACTTAAAGATACTAACGAAGTACTTGAAAATACTCACAACTACTCGAAGTTATAGGACCCAGCTATATCAAACTACTAACAACAAATACTGACAAACTACATAAATATACTGAGAACTACTTAAAAGTACTAGCAAACTACAAGTTTTAGTGCCTGTTGTATGAAGCTACCGACAAAATACTTGAAGATATGGTAGCTACTGAAGTTATAGTACTGATTCTATTAAGATCTTCGACAAAATATTTGAAAATACTGACAAAGTACTTGAAAATACTGAAAAATGCATCTCATGAAAATGGTGAATAAAATAGATTTTGTCACTATCTTCATGAGATGCATTTTTTCAAAGCACGCAAAGCATCTATTTGAAAATACTGATAAAATACTTAAAAATACTGAAAAATGCATCACATGAAAATGGTGAATAAAATAGATGCTGTGTGCTGCTAATTAACATGGTGCTAATTCAAGATCTTCGTCTCCCAATCAGACTTTATTTGGTGCTTTTATTAACATGCTGCTGCTTGTTGCATGAATATTGGACCATACACACGCATGGACGCATGCAAAAGCATGCAAGCTGCTGTGTTGTCGTACGGACTGGAGTCATTTAAAAAGCAAGGAGCGGGCCGGAGTGGTACAGCGAGGTCACGTCGGCGTGTGGGCAGCAGGGTTTTAAAACCGGTGGGTAACCGGCCGGTTTGACCGGTTTCCGGTCTAACCGGCGCCTGCCCGGTTCGATCTGTGGGCGGTTTAAACCGCTAGGGTTTTTCAAATTTGAAATTTGAATTTAAAAAATAAAAAATTCTAAAAAATTCCTAAAAATAGTTCATGATTTATAGAATCCAATGGTGTCAAAATTTTTCAAATTTGAGCTCGTTTAGTATTTATTTAGACGTTTGGAAATTTGAAAAAAAAAAAAAAAAAAAAAGGCCGCGGCCCATTAAGGCCCATTAAATCATGAAGGTCCAAAAATATACTAAACGCACTCAAATTTGAAAAATTTTAACATCATCGGATTCTATAAATCATGAAGTATTTTTTAAAAAATTTCTAGCATTTTTTTAAAATATTTTTCATTTTTCATTTGAAAAATTTTGACATCATTGGATAATACGGCGTAAACCAGGTCTAACCCGCCGGTTAACCGATTAAAACCGGTTGGCCTGTGCCACCCCCAAATTTCAAATTTAAAATTTTCAAACCGGCCGGTTTAAATCGTAACCGATTTAAACCGCCGGTTTAAATTTCGCCCGGCCGGCGGTTCGGAAAATCCGATCGGTTTTGAAAACCCCGGTGGGCGGTGCATGGCGGCGTCCGTGCGTGGGTCCGTTGGTGCGCGGTGGCACGTGCAGTCGGGCGGGGGGTGGTCTGGTTGGTTCGGTCCGATCGGTTGGGCGGGTGGGGTTGGTTGAATAATATTCTACTCCCTCCATATAGGAAATAGAAGTCGTTTTTGGACAAGGTTTAAGTCAAACATTGGGAACATAAATCATGAATAACTTTTAAGTTGTTAAGTTTGGAAATGTGAAAACCATATAAATAGATTTGTCTTGAAAAATACTTTCATAAAAGTATAAATATATCACTTTGTGATGAATATTTTTATAAATATATGAAGTCAAAGTTATACTTTGGAGACCGTGTCGCTGTCCTAAACGACTTCTATTACCAACATGGAGGGAGTACATCTAGAATGTAGAATAGCGATGCCGTATATATAGTTTTTATGGGCTTTATTTACGAAGGCCTTGTCCAAATAATGGAAGTTCTTTTTTCTTCGTTCGTAAAAACATGATGAATATTCCAGTCGATTGATACATGTTCAGTACCCAGAATTTGAGCATATATCTATTCCTAGATCGTTGGCGGAGTTAGAGACCGATACAGGCTTCTGTTGTTAGTTCGTCTAGTAGAGTTAGGGACCAACACAGATCGAAAGACTTCTCTAAATCTGTAGCATGAGATGCAAAGAAAACCAAATTAAGGTGACCCTGCACTAGATCGACATAAGAACAAAGCACAGATTGAAATGAGACCAAATTAAATCCATAATCCATTCCGCCCACGACAAGAACTTGGTAGGCAACAAACGACGCAAGCCAAATCCAGATTCCAAACCGAGTCCAAAACAAAATCACATACAAAATTGATCAAAACCATATATAAGGACAAAAAGAGGTGACCATAGGTACTACCTCCGTCTCTAAAAAGATGTGATTCTCGGTTTACGAGGTTAGATTAGCATGGATATGAAATTACGCATGTGCCCCTCGTTTTGTCCTCTTTCTCTGTGCGGAAACTCAGAAGCAATCGTTCGCATCTAGAGAATTCGTCAAAGGTTCAGAATATTTTATGTTCCCAGGGAGCTACGTGGCCACATCTGCACCACCAACGCATGGACGGGGTAAGAAAGTTTTCTGTACGCATGCGCTAGTTTTTTTTTAATATGTGGATCCCACTGAAAAAGCTGTTTTTCAACCTACACAATTACATAATTTTAGAGACAAAATTTGAATTGCAGGATTACATCTTTTTGGAGACGAAGGGAGTATGATTTGGGGCTCGACACCGGCAGCGGTGGCAAGGGCAGCCGCCGGCTGTCCGAGACCATGGTGAATGGCTCAACGCAATAGTGCACCAGTCCCGGGACACTGCGCTTACTAGAGACGCCGAGACCTAGGAGCCCACAAACACGTGGCATGGTGCAGAGAATATGCGCGAGGCAGCTGGTACTCGAGCAATTCCTGCCGTGGTTGCAGAAATTAATGAACCTCTCCAAGACAGCGTTGGACCGCTGGAATCTAGAAAACTCCGGACGACTCACTTCTAGGTCGCAGAAATCAGGAGAGGGCACGAGGTGCCGAGGTCGCGAGGGGCTCCTCCGGGCTCCAACGTGGTTGTGCTCCTCAGTCCTCTCCATGGCTTGGGTTGGGGTCATGGACGCAGGTGGGAGAAGCAAGAAGCGGCAGCGGCCGATCGGCGGGGCGTGCGCGTGGCTCGGGACGTGTGTGTAGGGTAGGCGATCGTGTTGTTGGGCCAGGAAGCTGGTACGAAGAATTGTTTCCCACAAATTTGGGCCGCGCCAGCTCCTCCGCTTGAGGCTTGATCGGCAAACAAACGAATAAACGAGAGCGATGTTATGCTTCAGCTCGTTGCATGTAGCCGACGAAGACAATGATCGATCCACTAATATGCGAAAAAATGTTTCAATTTAAAATAAATCTGAATCCACAAAAGGATACAAACACACCGGTTTGAAGACAGCAAGCATCAATTGATATATATCTATAATAATGACTAATATTAAAGAGCGAGAACGTCTCTTTCTCATTTTATTCGTCCATCTCACCCTCAGTACCATAGACCACTGTAGAATTTTGAGCAAAGTATTATAAATATTTAGATAGTAAGTAATTTTTAAATTTTACTTTGAAATACCTATAAAACTTTTAAATGTATTTGCCTTATTTGCACAATGACATGGTCTTGTTTGATAGAGCTCTGTTTGGCTTTGGTTTTAGCTCCTTCATGTACTAGAGCAAGAAGCCCTTTTTATTTCTTTTAAAAAAATTAATCAAGATTCATTGAAGTAAGGTTTTTTTTGTTTCATTGGTTCTAGCTCCTCTATGTACCATAGCAAGAAACCAACAAGATGTTTATTGACGTGTGTCAGATGAGACTGTAATGTTAACATTGTATTGGCACCACCCTAAATTAAAATCCTGCCTACGTCATTGCTCACCCTCTCACTATCTGCATACCCGTGCCCCCCACGGATTTTTTTATTTATTTTAATCCTTTTTTAGAAGATATTTCAATAGTAATCCCCAATAAAAAATATTTGCACATCCTAGCCCTTTTGGTCGCGCCCGACCGGTGGCGTGACCAAAATCTTCGATCACGCCACATGCATTGGCGTGACAAGATGTTCCATGTTGGATGGCATTTCCGGCGTGGAAAACCTTGTCACGCCACTCCCGTTGGCGTGATAAGAAATTTTGTCGCGCCACCGGGGGTGGCGTGACAAGACTGGATTTTCAAAAAATCATAATTCTTCGATACGACGTCGGATGAAGATGATTTTTATATGAAAATTGTAGAGCTCGACGAGATCTACAACTTTCTAGTTTTGAGTTTTTTCATTTGACGATATTAAGAAGGTCAAAAAAAATAACATAAGATTTCAGCACCATAATAATCGCGTACTAGCGCTTCTCGCAGATAGAAAAATAATATCTTTTTTCGTATGAAGTCAAATGAAGATACATGTTATACCATAGTTGTAGCTCCCAATGAGATCTACAACTTTGTAGTTTTGTGTTTTTACTTTTGAGGTTGTTAAGATGTTCGAAAAAATAATATAAAGTTTCAGCACCATAATAATCGCGTAATAGCGCTTGCCGCAGTATAGAGTCAAATGAAACACTTTTATATCAATGTTGTAATTTTGGTATAAAAAATATTTTCATTTGACTCTATAAGAAAAAAAATATTAATTTTTAATACGGTAAACGCTAGTACACGATTATTATGGTGTGAAACTTTATATTATTTTCTCGAGCATATTAACGATCTTAAATGTAAAAACATAAAACTACAAAGTTGTATATCTAATTGAGAGCTGCAACTTTGGTATAACATGTATTTTTATTTGACTCCATACGAAAAAAGATATTATTTTTCTACTGCGGTAAGCGCTAGTTACAGGATTATTACGATGCTGAAACTTTATATTATTTTCTCAAGCACCTTAACAACCTCAATTGTAAAAACAAAAAACTACAAAGTTGTAGGTATCATTGAGAGCTACAACTTTGGTATAACATGTATCTTCATTTGACTTCATACGAAAAAAAGATATTATTTTTTCTTTGCGAGAAGCGCTAGTACGCGATTATTATGGTGCTGAAATCTTATATTATTTTTTTTGACCTTCTTAATTTCGTCAAATGAAAAAACTCAAAACTAGAAAGTTGTAGATCTCGTCGAGCTCTACAATTTTTATATAAAAATCATCTTCATCCGACGTTGTATCGAAGAATTATGATTTTTTGAAAATCCAGTCTTGTCACGCCACCCTTGGTGATGCGACAAGACCTACCGTCACGCCAACGGGAGTGGCGTGACAAGGTTTTCCACGCCGGAAACGCCATCCAACGTGGAACATCTTGTCACGCCAATGCATGTGGCGTGACTAAATTTTGGTCACGCCAAATTGGCCGGGCGCGACCAAAAGGGCTAGGATGTGCAAATATTTTTTTAGTGGGGATTACTATTGAAATATCTTATAAAAAAGGATTAAAATAAATAAAAAATCCGCCCCCCACCCCCCGCACTTTAAAGTGTAAGAGTTATGGTCGATTTTACTAAGAGTAATAATACGTGATGAATTAGAAATTCTAGAGTCATATAATTGATTAATTGTCCTGTTACATGAACGTACGGTCATAATAAATCAACAAATACAATATTAATTGGTTTATTGTAAACCTCACCGGTGTGTGCCGCCGTGACTGTAGGTTGTCCTAGCAGGCGGCTGGCTGTTCTATTATATATAAAGGAATAAATAAATAACGTGCCATTTCCATTCTTATTTTTCTTGAGACGTTTAATAGTTTTTTATATTTTTTTTCTCCCGTTGCAACCCACGGGTATATTTCCTAGTTATTAATAAAGAGGCAAAATTTCTCTCCACCCATTTTTTGGTCCGGCCCTCTCCTAACTAACTAATTCTTCTTTCAAGATGAATGAATGAAATAATTAAAACCACCACCACTCATCTCTTACTTAATTTGAAATTGCAAAACCTTATATAAACTAGCGTTCTATCTTTTCTATTTTTAAGTTTCCTTACATAATACATAAACAATAGCCACCTAATAAACCGAGTCCATCTCTCCTCAATTTTCTATATGGTACAAATCCTATACTGCAGATAGTATTTTTATGGGCCTTAGTATTTAGTTGAAATATAGTTGAGATAAGCCCAAGTATTATGGCCCAGGTTAATATCTCATTGTCCGGTACAGAAACAACTTTAACGTACCAGAAAAAAATTCTTAAAGAAAAAACCGTAGGAAGAAAGCTCGGACAACTTCAATGTACAGAAACTTTTTTGTCACGAAATTAAAAAGCAGTACCGGAATAAATCTCCTATATCAAGTGCACCGAAAAAACTTTGATGTACCGGCAAAAAAATCTTGGAGAAAAAACGTAGGAAAGATAACGTACGGAAATCGGAAACAAATCTCCTGTGTACATCCGTAACTCATGTAAATCTCCTGTGTACATCCGTAACTCATGTTGACGGTTGATTAGAAAGCTATAATATCTGATTAATTGGTACAGAACTTCATGAAGTAATAAAAGATACGGGAATAAATCTCACGTGCATTTATGGTTGATTAAAAATTAATATCTGATTGGTTATGCCCATCACGATGGCAACCACATTAGATAATCTATTAATTAAAAAAAAAAAAATCAAATGGAAGGTTAACCTATTAGTTCATAGAACATGAGACCTCAACGTATACATGTGTACCCTTATAAATAATAACAAGAGTAAACTACATGTCTTATCATCACTATGTAATAATTTTTATGATGTGGAGAAAAAAGATAGAGATGTGGTAAAGGTCATTTTTCATGGAATAATCTATACCTATTAATAAAGAGATAAAATCTCAGTCTATTTTCTTGGTCCATCTATTTTTTGGGTCCATCGTCCCCTCTACTAGATAATAGGGAGTTTCTTCTATCCCGACTTATATGACCTGTGCTCAACTGCTCATAAGAGTTTCAATGTATCGCATCTAGCAATGATCGATAAGAGAGTTCGATTCCAATACATTCGTGTCTAGCAATGATCAATAACAGTCCTATATATACCAATTCAGAGCAAAACTCCAGAAATTTGAATCAAGAACGTTACATTTTTATTTTTTTTCATACAGAACACCGGTCCAAAGAAATTTCAGCCAAATTTCTTTCATCCAACCTTTTTTTGGCCAGCTTTTTTTCATCCATCTGTCCAGCTTTTTGTCTTAGTACTCATAACATAGGCGAAGACGGACATAATAAAAGGAGTTTTTCAAAAACGTAAGACGAGCAAGACGGCACGTGCAGGGACCAACACTGGCACGGTTTTCATTGACAAATCAAAATCAAAATTGAAACCAAACCTACTAGAACACAAGATCGAAGTACAAAGAAAAACAGAACAAAAAGGATGAGAAGAGAATTAGAAATCTGAATGGCTCCAATTAATCGAATCCAAATAAAAATAGAATAGATAGAAATTGTGAACTATAAATTACAAATTATGTGGTGTACCAGAAAAAATCAAACAAATAGAAGACATGGATGAGGGGATCGTCTCCTCAGCGCAAGTCACGTCTGCCTGCGCTGGCTAGGGAGCTCGTGTCGTCAACTACACCCACACGCGCGACCAGATGTGCGCACGCCACCGGCCATGTCTGAGACGTCACGCCATTGCCAAGATGACCTCCAGAGGGCACGCCGCCGTGGTGGAGGTCGCACATGAAGGACGCCATCTGATGTGCGGATTAGGGTGTCGCCGCCGTTATCGCATAGATTTAGGCATCGCTAGCTCAGCCATCGTGGTTTGGACCAGGGCACAGCCACCGTAAAGTGGTCGAAGCGGCACTGAAGCCGCCACTGGTGTGGAAGACCACAACTCGCCAGTGAAACTATTGATGCCAGTTTGATCTTAAAATAAAAGTTATCGATTTCATCTGTTATGCAAAATATAGGATTGACGATTAAAATACCATGTTAATAATACCTTCATTGTAAATTATAAGTCATTATGTCTTTCTTAGTTAAGAGATTAATTTTCTAATTACTTATAATTATCTAAACATCTAACCAACAAACAATGTATTAAAACGAATAACACAAGATATAATTCCGTTGCAACGCACGGACATATTTCCTAGTAAAGGAAAAAAAGGCCCGAGCAGACGGGAAAAAACGCACGGATGAACCAGCGGGTGCAGGTGGCCGAGCCAGGATTTTTTTACCGACCATTTCATGGGAACCGCCGGCCACGGTTTCGGCTAACCGGCCGGTATAAATCGGTTACCGAGAAAACGGCCAATTCAAATTCCAAATTTGAATTTTGGAGAAGACGTAGTTTAAACGGTTACGACCGGCCAGGCGCGTCCCGGAAAAATACGAGGCCCAGTTCAAAACGCTAACTAGAGGCCTAATATTAGTGCCAAAGAAAAAAATGGCAAATATCAATATATTACTTATTTTACAAAGTATAGCAGGATAGATCAAGAAATACACTGTTTTACTTATAAAATCATCACTTGAAAAGCGATTCTTTTAGCATTATTTGAAATGAAACCTTCAATAATATCAGGAACTTGCTCAGCATAATTTTCTATCTCTGATCATCACTGGGTCTTGAACGATGAACAACGGCGTCAATGAGGGCGAGAAACAAGAAGTCCGTCCAGGTGAGAAAGAGATGCGTGAAAATCAGAAACGCCTGCACCGTAGGCTCTTTCTCTGACTCTGGAAGGAAGTCAGGATCATGCACTCGTGTTCCACTCCAGCAGGCTATGTTTTTGGGCCATAAAAAACAGTTTTTGCTGTTTTTTAATTAAAACAAAGCCCAAAAATATTGTACATACTTAGTATATATAGTAAATCTTGGGACCCATGATTTTTGGGGGCCCTGTGCGGTCGCACAGCCCGCACGGGCCCATGGACGCCCCTGGACCGGCTAACCGGCCGGTTAGCAGCGGTTACCGACCGGTTTAAATGGTAACCGCTCCTAACCGGCCTGGTGTCTTTTTTTTTTTGGCTAGAAAAAATTATTTTTTTCGGCATGACCTTTGCAGAAATTCATGTCCAAGAGCACACAAAGCCATAATAAATATTATCACACAAATACATAGTGCATAAATATATAGTCGGTACCCACCGGCGGCTAACAAAGTCACACCAACGAAACAACAAATAGTCCGATACAAATACATGGTCTCATGCACATATCAACGCTGCGATACGAATGGAAAGACCCCCATTCCGCACCCTTGCTCATACTCGGCGGTGGACATAAGATTGATACCTCGCACTCGAAGGAGGTCCGCCTTGAATTGTTGCCAAGTTTGGCCCGTCCATGCCGCCGTTGTCTCCCATTCTTGAACTAACATAGTGTAAAAATGAGGGTCCTTCCATTCATAGACTCATATAGTCGGAAGCTACATGCTCATGTCAGGAATAGGGTAGTTGTAAGTAGCACTGTGAGGTATCATTTGTAGGAGGAAGAAGAGTACTTGTGGAGTCTTGTAGTCCGTTGGTGCATAGGCTCTCCCTCTCGCGAAGACGGCTGTCCATGGTCTTCATCCTGAGTAGCATGTGTGAACTGCGTCTCGCCTGCAATGAACCATAATTAGAACTCACATAAAAGAAACAAATATGCGTAAGTAGGTGCAATTGATACCTGTGAAGTGAAGACCACCACCACCACCACCACCACTACTACCACCACCACCACCACTACCACCTCCTCCACCACTACCATACCCATCACCACCACCACCATACCCACCACCGTCACCGTCACCGTCACCGTCATCATCATCATCGTCAGCAGAGCTGCTATCTTCAGACTCCTGATACGGTGGACTACGCTGACCCTCATCGTCCGTCTCTGCGTCGCTGCTCACTACTTCTTGTACTTTTTTTTTCTTTTTTTCCTTTCTTGGGGTTAGTTTGCTTTGGTCCGGTCTAGAACTTCCTCTTTCCTAGGTGGGTGTCACCCACATGTTTACGGGCCCAATCACTGATGGAATCATCCCCCGTAGCCCTGCGTAGATCTTCGGGGTCTATTTGGTCTCTGCTAACACAAACAAAAAATGCCATGAATAAATTGTGGTACATAAGTGGCTAACTCAAACATGAACAAAAAAAATACCTGACAATATGGGAAGGCAAAGGGACATCAACATCATCATCATCCTCATCCAAGACTGGATCCGCGTTCGATCTCCCATACTCCATCCATCCCGAACCGGATTATCCCGATCCTAGAATGAAATTTGCGCAAACTGGTCAATAAAATCACCTTCATCACGCGGTGCTGGGCCGGTGACCTCCGCAAGACGTAGCCGAAGGTTGTAGTTGACATACACAAGCTTGTTTAGTTTCTTGTGCGACAACCGATTGCGAACCTTCGTATGGAGCAAGGCAAAAGTGCTCCAGTTCCGCTCGCATCCACTAGAGGAGACACACTGTGCAACAAGCCGCAAAGCAAGACGCTGCAACGACGGCGTGGTTCTACCGAATAGCATCCACCAGGCCGCTGCAAGTGAAACCCATTATGTTAGGTACATATACAAAAAAGAGAAAAAACGCGTCTGAAGAAATTCTTACATGGGGTTGTCTTTGGGTGCATCGCCATTCTCATTGCCGGTTCGCTCCCAAACTCACCAAGCTTACGCCGAAATATCTCGGCCTCCCCGCAATGCCTCGCTTTGCTATTTCAACATCCACCATGCGCGCAAATGCATCCTTCAATCCTTGGAACATTTCTGGAGTGGGATCCAGTTTGTATGCAAGCTTCGGATTTAGGACAGCAGCTGCAATATTTGGAAAACAACATACGTTAAATATTGAATATAAACGGCTTGGTAAAAAATATAAGTCATGATCATACCTGCACCAATATAGGTGCCTATGTAGACATCAGAAATCCTGGACTCCAGAATCTGTCTGTACTCATTCCATGTTGCCACATTATTGGCGAAGAAATCCTGCATCTCCTGTTTGACCATCTAGAAGGCGTACACCACATCACACAAGTTCGGCCGCTTATCTTGATCAGCAAAGCGAAGGAACCTGTACACTGGTTGTACTGTGTCGATGATGTATTTCAACCCTTCCCACCACTGTATATTTGACAACCTTGCTTGAGCATAACGACCTTCTTCAGTCACTGGCCACTTGCTCTATAAAAACTCAGGAGATCCCATCCACTGCATGAATTTTTTATGTTTCCGGTAAAAGCTCTCGAGGAACATGTAGTTGGTCCCAAATCTAGTGGCATTCTACTTGACCAACTCACCACCAATAGCTTTCTTCATCATTTCATTCAACGAACCATGGTTGTGCAACCAAGTTGAAATGCGCTTGCAAACCTTGATCATACCGTCATGTTCCAACCTCTCATCAATGTCCTTCAACATCAAGTTAATGGTGTGTGCAAGACAAGGTGTCCAAGCAATGTGCTCATGCTCCTCCGTAAGATGTTTGCATGCTTTCTTGTAGTTTGAACCGTTGTCGGTGACCACATGAACGACATGCTCCGATCCAATCTCGTTCACCACCTTACGAATCTCCTAAAAATAATAGGCACATTTATTAGTAACGTCGGAAAGAATGTGGAAGTGGAAAAAATTAATAGACACATGTGAAAAAAAATAGGCGCATGTAGAAAAAAAAATTACCGAGTAGAGGTATGTGGCCGATTGACTCCTTCCAGTCGCATCAATAGACTTGTGAAACCAGGTCACCCCATTGCAATATATCAGAAAGTTGATCACACTCATTCTAGTCGGGCCAGTCCAAGAATCACATATCAACGTGACGCCAAAAGTGAGCCAATCCTTCTGAAACTTTGCGAACCTAGCCTTCAAGTCTTGCTCGTTCATATCAAGGTACTTGCCATCAATTTCCCTTCCAGTGGGTGACGCGATCCCTTCACCTGCAACAATAACCAAATCATTAGATTAAAGAAACAAAGGTAATGCAACAAGTTCTCCAAGTAAAGCTACTTACCCAACTTCTGTGTCTCTCTGACCGCGCTTACAAAGTACGGACTATCGGCCTGTCGTCCAGGGATTCCTGAAATATGGAACCACTTTCTCCAAGCTGTACCAATAGCTTCCCTCGCATTCTTACCCCTCTGCGTCCATTTGCCCGTATCAATCCTTGGTTGCACCATTCCTCTCCTCCCACCGGCTGCCAAATTATAGTCCTCCACCACCACAGGAGTCTCCCTCCGTGAACCTGTTCTACCAAAGAGCCTCCCCAAAGGATTCCCCCCTGCGAACCACCACCCTGCGAACTACCCCCTCCTCGCTCGTAAGTACCCCCTCTCGCTTCCACCCCCCTCGCCGGTAGTCATGTTTTTCTTTTGAATTGGCGGAGTGCTTCCTGCAACTGAGCTTCATATTCATCTTGATCGAGGGGAGTGTTTCCCTCCGCTGCAGCCGCCTCTCGTGCCAACTTCTTTCGAGCCCGGTCAGAAGTTGCCTTCTTAGTCCTTTCAATATCCCGCTGAAAATACTCCCGGACATCTGGTGGCACCTTGTTGCAATGCACCACCTCACCCCCTCGCCCAGCCAAATGTTGTTTCAATCTCGTGCAACCACCACCTGATTTCTGAACATGACAATAGTTGCATCGCCATCCAGGAGCAAGATTCTCGCCATGTTCCCATACAATGTCTTTGTGTCTTCCTGACATTGTGCACCTGTGAACGAACATGAAAAAACATAAAGGAACCAATCACATAAATAAAATTTACACAATGTCACACCTAAATAAAATGTACATAAACAATATGCCTAAATCATTTACAAAATAATACCTACACATCCTACCTCTAATCCGAAATCCTAAAGAAAAATAAACTACACATCCTACCTCTAATCTTAAATCCTAAATCAAATCTAACCTAAATCCTAAACTAAATCTTTGCTAAAACCTATCTAAAGCCTAAATCAAATGATACCTACATTCTAAAACCTACCTAAAGCCATTACCTACCTAAATCATACCTAAACCCTACTCTAAATACAAAAAGAAAACAAAAAAGAGCTTACCTCGGCCGGTAACCGCCGGCGACCGCCCGGCTAACCGAGCCGCCCGGGCCGGCTAGCCGCGCCCCCCCGCCCGGTCTCCACCTGATCCGGGGCCGGGCCGATAAGCCGCCCCTCCCCCTTCGGTTAGCCGGGGCGCGCGGCCGTCGGGGCGCCGGTTTTTCGGCAGAGGGCGGGGCGGACTGAAAGCAAGGCGAGGGCCGGATTCGCTTCCGGGAGGGGTTCGCCCCCCCCCCCCCTAGGCAATAAGTGCCCGTTGGGGCGGGTTGGGCCTCACGGGCCTTAATGGGCCGTGGCCTTTTTTTTTTTTTTTTTTTTAAACTTCCAAACGTCAAAACAAATACTAAATGAACTCAAATTTGAAAAATTTTAACACCATTGGATTCTATAAATCATGAACTATTTTTAGGAATTTCTCTAGAATTTTTTTTTAAAATTCAAATTTTAAATTTAAAAAACCCTAGCGGTTTGAACCGGTGCCAAACCGAACCGGTGCGGTGCGGTTTGGTCGGTAACCGGTCAAACCGGCCGGTTTACCAACGGTAGAAAAAACCATGGGCCGGCAGGTGAAGACCACTAGTGATTAAGCTGGATATAAAAAGTTATTTAGAGAGAATTTTTTTATATCTTTTTGATATTATAAAAAATAGAGTATCTCACGGGATGACCGACGAGGAGGCTGGTCCTGCCCGTGCCGTGCATGGCCATCTCGTCACTCCTATATGGTCGTGTCTTTTTGCACGCATCCCGATGCCTTCTACTTTGCCAAAGATAGGATTTATCATAATTTATTTAGATGGAGCCGAATAAGAAGAAGAAGAAGAAGAAGAAGAATAGTCGAACGTACAGCAAGGAGGATGCGGTTGCTAGTGAGCTAGCGTCTCGAGCTCTCATCGGGTAGCACCCATGCTAGCTGTTGCGTAACAAAGACACATCGCCCAAGATCCTCGCTGCTACTCCCGTGAATGAATTGAAGCTTCAAGAACTCTACGACGATCGATTGGGATTCACAGAACCAAGCACACCACCCTTCTTTGCTAGGTACGGTGGTGCTGAAGATAAGTATGAGGAAAAAGTTAGCGTTAAGGGTAGGGACATTTGCTTTATTCGTGATACTTTGGTTCTCATAAGGGTATATATATTTCTACACTAGGTAAATGCCCGTGCGTTGCAACGGGAACGCATAATATCATGATAATATATGTATAGTGTGTATTATATTGTTACCTAAAATAAATACATTAGTCGTGATGTTTGGAACATCATTATTATTTCTTGTATAGTTCTTCATGAAAGATATGTTTGGAACATCAATATTACATAAGTCTTCAACAAAGATAAATAGTTAAAAATAAAGTACAATTTTTTATGCAAAACTAAAACATTTACTTTTTACAAATTGAAGCATTCGGATGGCGAAAAGTCTGTAGTTGAAAGTATCCTGCACATAAGTCGTTTCTTAATTCTCAAAGCAAAGTACTATTAACTTGAAAAACATATATCTTGATGCATGAGACATTTACCTCTTTTATAGAGTTAAAACCTCTTTATACACGATCTTTTTTCGTGAATGTATCTTTTGTCGATTTCTTCTTCTCCTTCCCCTTCCTTTTCTCTTTTTCCTTGCTCACATCCTTTCTAAGCGGGCGGCACGACCAAGATCTTAATGTTCGATCTTGCCGTGGCTCTTGATAGCGCTACATATAATTGCCCGTGAGAGAACACTGGTTCCGGCAAGTAAATCCCGACATTAGGGATAGTTTGCCCTTGTGCCTTGTTGACGGTCATTGCGGGCCGAGCCGAATAGGGAACCGCCGCTTAAATTGGAAAGGAAACATCTCATCATCCGACGGGCATAGGGGTATGCGAGGCGTAAAAAACTCGCTTTCAAAGATGTTGTCCCAAGACAATTTCTACATCTATGGTATTCTTTTGAAACCCTCGTATGATAAGTTTGGTACCATTACAAAATCCGTTTGCAGGGTCAATGTTCCTGAGCAATATGACTGGACAACCAATCTTTAGCTTCAACACATGTGGAGGTAGACCATTGGGTGTCAAAGTGTTAAGAAATTCCTGAGGGTAGTAGTTGTGTGGATCATCCACTGTACAATCAAAGCTATGGTATATCATCTCATCTCCACAGAAACGACCTATCATCCTCATATTAATCATATCAACCCAGTCGTTCCTCGTAGATAATATCGCTCGAGAGGTGATATAATCTCTGCTTGACAAGTTCGTATTGAGGTTAGGGAATATGCATTCAATTAGAGCATCAAGATCACTATCTTTTCCGGTGTGCGCTATGCATATATCATGAGGAAGACGGATTTCATCATCACCAGTTGCCTCCTCAGAACCACCACCTACGCGCAGCAGGTAATCTGCAAACCACGGGTCGCTTTTTGCCCTCATGTTGTGCACCAGTTTTAGATGCCGCATAGAATCCCAAAGGTACAACATCCACAGCGAGGCATTGACTACCTGAGCCCTTGATCCTCTTCGAACAACAGAAAGCACCTATCTGAAATCCCCACCGAACACCATGGTCTTCCCTCCAAATGGTAGCTCAGGTCGATCTATTATATCACGGAGACTATTGTCCAGCGCCTCGACAGACTGCCTCTTTGTCATGCTAGCCTCATCCCAAATAGTGAGAGATGATGCTCGAAGAAGTTTGGCAGTACCACTCTGTTTGGTGAAGGTGCGTAAGGCCCCATTATCAATGGTGAGGGGAATCTTAAAGCGTGAGTGGGCAGTTCTACCCCCAGGCATTATTAAGGTCGCAACACCAGATGTAGTTGTTGTCACAGCAATCTTTTTTTGGCTGCGTATATTTGCGAGAAGGGCTTTGTATAGATAAGTCTTCCCGGTCCCGTCAGGGCCATCCACAAAGAAGTGAACCCCGTGTTCGGTATCAACCGTGGACATAATCTCATCATATGCAGCCCAGCCCGCTGCTCCTCATTAAGGGTGTTTAAAAGAGCCACATCATTCTCATTAGCCTCTATGCTAGCCTCCTCAAAAATCTCTCTAGGAATATTAGAAGAGGCATCATATGTGTCGTCGATATCGGGAAGTGGGTACATCTTTATATCCTTTTGCATTGATTGTAGCATTTTTTGAATATCTATGGGAACCATTTGCTCCACCATAAAAGTAGATTGATTATTGCGCTTGTAGTCCTCTAACATTGCCTCCTTGTGTTTCTTCCATAGTCCAAACACATCCTGGGCTCACAAAACACCAATATTGTTGCAAAGAGCCTTCGTAGCGCATATGGCGTCATCCACTCAGTTGCCTCATCAAGACTCTCGTCTATCGAGTTGTCCTCTTCAATTAGGCCCCTTCTTTCTACAGCTTCACGGAAGGTCGGTAGGAGCACACCATCAATGGTCCTTAGACACTCAAAAGAGGTTGCGCCTACCACGTTGTTCAGGAGAACCCTAAGATAGTAACGCTCCCCCTCGACTGGATTGGCAGACACGATCCTTCCGATCTGTCGTAATGTATCACGACGTACCCTCTCTTGCCAAAATTTGCCTTGTGCTTGCCACGTATAGAACTCAGGAAAGTCCCGGTATAATATACCTCGGGCTCTTTCATCTGCTCGCATTCATCTCAAAGTACGCCTATTTGTAAGCATTGACTTTTCAACACCGGGGACGATTAAGCACTCGCCGAACCCCCTCACTCTGGTGAAATGACACCATGTGCATGTCTGGAAGATGGAGTTGCATGGACAAAACCGCAGGGTACCTGTCACTCAAATCAAAACCATATATCCTCCATAAGGCTTCTAGAGGGGTTACCCATCTGGCATCTCTGTACTGCTTGATCTCATCGATGTTTCCTTCATTGTCCTCCTTGTCAGCTTCTCTCACTGCCACAGAAGCCCGATCATGACCCTTGTAGATGTACTTAAATAGATACTTAACTGCCTTGATGCTCCCACATGCCTCAACATTGATGTGGCAGTCGAACAGGCGGAGGAGATATGGGTTGTAAGGCACAACCCATCTGTTGTCAAGCTCGTGGCCACGAACCTTTTCCTTTCGGCCATCTTCACATCGTCTGTAAACTGGATATGAATCCTTGCCCTGTACCGTGACATCACAGAAAGGTCAAGGGTAACGGTTCTTACAAGATTCATGACCCTTTGTGCATGGATAATTGTGATTAAGCACTCTGCAAGGGCCATGCATCATATGCTTGGTAACCATCTTGTACAAGACAGGGTACTTCTTGTTCAGAAGCTCAGCTGAGATGAGGAGATCATACTGCTCTGGGCATGTGATCTTGTACTTTCTATCCATGATTAGCAAAAAATGTGCATGCGGCAGACCTCTCTTCTGGAATTCCACAACATACACGTGCGCCCGGACCTTTCCAAGAATATCTTTTTTTAGTAGCTTATCCTTTAGCTCTTCTAGTTTTGCTTTGAAGACCCGAACAATGAGATCTGGACGATCCTGTGGTGTCTGTCCAGGGTAGAGTTCACGCTTGATCTCGTCCCAGTTCGGGTTACATGTCACAGTGAGGAAGATGTCTGGTTTACCAAACCTCCGTACCAGAGCCATGGCGTCCATGTACCGACGCCTCATGTCACGTGGACCTCCAATAAATGATGAAGGCATCACTGTCCGCTTCCCAATAGCTTCTGATCTACGTTCACCGGTATGTAGGCTATCCATCAATCCTTGGTATAGGTCAGCCCTAATATCCATCTGATGATTGTGTATATAATCTAATCGAGAGCTCTCAATCTTGATGTATGTGTCAACTGCAAATTGTTGGAATAGACGTTTGCCATAAAGTATAGGGTTAAATATTCCAGGACGCATCTGAAACTTATAGCAGTAGTAGTCACGCATAGACACGCATAGTCTACCAGGGGAGTCTACACAAAATAGGTATGAATTAGAGTTGTTTGTAGAATAACCATAGAGGTACATGTATGCGAAGCATTAATAACAACAATAACAAACCTGCTTCTTCTTCTTCTGACCCACTACGAGCCTTCTATAGGGCACGGTACTCGGTGACTTCTTTCACAGTAACTCCTTTCTTTAGAATATCCATGTGCCACCCAAGCTCACCCTTCGGGAAGAATAGAGGGTATGAAAGAGCATCATAACATCCATGATATGAGCGGATGCCGTGCCTGCTTCTATCTTTCCCATGTAGGACAACACTATTCTGTAATTGACCAAGAAGTTCGCTTCCCTCAACCCAAACAGCAGCCACCTCTGAAGCTGATGGCTCATTATATATTCTCTAGTCCATTCTCTTGTCAAGGTTTAGTTCAATATGATAATCCTTAATGTTTTCAGTCTGGCCCAAACTTCTTAGATTTTGTGAGTATAGGTTGTCATGAAGGATGGCCACAAGCCTATCAATGACTTCCTTGTCTTGTCATGAAGGCTTGGATCGTCATCGTAGAAGTAAAGCTCAAGATGTCTTGGTTCCTGGCCATCTTCTCTACCAAATGACCTTATGTTGTGATAGATCTGGCCGTGCGCCCAGAAGGTGTATATGCCACTATTTCTCATGCTTGTAGTAGCGCAATCGAGGCGACAATATAGAGTAGTAAAAGAGAAATGGCCGTTGAAAAACCTAATGTTGTTACGAAAGTGTCTAGCATCTGAATCATTACTTGACCAAAGCCTCATAAGCTTATTAGGAATCTTTGGTTCCTTGAGCTCGACCTTTCCATTGCGACAACAGAATCCAGGTGGTTCATGCTCAAACCTTTTCGTATTGCAGTGCTTGCAATTTGCGATGTGTTTTAGCATATGGGTATCTGTAGGTATGTTACTATACACCTTTTCATATTGGTCAGGTACTTCAGGGATAGAAGCTATGTCTTCCTCAAGGTCATTGTCTTCGACAACATCATCATCTTCCTCATCTGAAATGACATTTAAGTCACAATAGTTTAGATTACGCAGTGGAAGATTTTATTTCTATTCGATATTTTGAAGAAATACTTTGCCCAGCAAAAAGGTATCCCTCATCCTCTTGCTCATCCTCTTCAAATATATCTCCTTCATCATCTATGACCATCAAAGATACATGAGTTAGTAGAACCACAGGTAAATATAAACATAGTAGTTTAATTAGTTTATAGAATGATAGAAAATATTGTAATTACCGTTGTCATCAAATAGTGGTTTCGTCGATGCCTCTGATGTAGGCTGAAGGCTTGGTCCCATCATTTCTTATAATTAATAATCATGGTTGAGTATGTAGTATATAATAATATAAGTGACTTAAATGGGATAATGAGGCATCAGTATCTACCGTTGTTGGCCGGGACTGAATGAAGGAAGGGTGTGTTATGATTTAGGTGTTTTTCAGACCATGCATTCACAATCATCAAACAATGGCGTCGTCACTAAGGCGATGTAGCCCGGATCTTGGGTCCAACCCTTTTTGTTAACCATGGAATGACCATGGATTGGTTAGATATAATATTGGTATATAGGTCACCTAAATGGGATACAAGGCATTAGTAATTTACCGGTGTTGGTCACAACTGATTGAGGCAAGGGTATGTTAACATCCGCTCGATTTTCAGCCATGCAACCACCATCTTTATTAGATGTCCTTGTGTTTGAACCAATACAATGCTCAAACATCATGTTACGACGGACTAACAATGCATGTCTTTGCCCAGCTGAAACATGTGATCTTTGTGTCTTATGGCCAAGCAGTAACTCATCATATCCTTCATCATCGGTCTCCTCATAAGGTGGAGGAATATAAAGAGGTGTTGCACTGGACTCTGGGATAACCCAGTCAATGGATTTCGATGTGGATCCATGAGTTCCAGATGTGCCCGCACAACCTCGGGAATATAGAGTGGGTTCTCCATGGCGATAGACTCTGGGTGTAAGATGTGCTTCCGCTTCTCTCTAAAGTTTTTGTCAGATAACTTCAATGCCTCCTTGCGCTTGGGTTCACTATTATACAGCCTTTGCCACACACGCCTTGCATCCCTTTGTTTAGGCGTCATAGTTTTGTACTTCCCACTATAGTCTCTCCTTCGTGATGTACTTTGCACACATGTTTTATCAATAGAAGGAGCAGGGGTATTGGTGAAATCAATAGTGCTCTCCTTCTCTCTAGTCTCCATTTCTGGTTCATCTATCAATGTAACTAGAGTGCACCCCGCGCTTCGCTGCGGGTCGGAGGAATGATGTTATATTGAATAGTTTAATGCTGTGTAAAAAAAATGTAGGCGCACCTATTTAAGAAAGCCTATACTCTGCATTCATTATGAAGCATGCAAAAATAAATGAACTGTAATAGATTTTATTGCCTTTAAATTAGGCACATTGTTAGCGTGCAGCATGCAGGATGACGCGCCTTATTTTGTGAACTCAAAATGTTGCATTCACAGGATGCAGAGAACATGATATTGCAAACTAATCAAAGAACCGCTAGAGCCTCAGGGCAGCTAGGTGTCAACTTGGTCAACATAACTTGCAATCCAAGCCTGATGATCCTGGTGTCAAGAAAAAATATATAAAAAATATTAGTATAAGCCCATGTTTCTTTTGTTGAGGCAGTATAAACCTATGTATGTGTATCACAGTTTGATTAATTAGATGCTGTAAGAAATATATCACTATAAATTAGTGAAGGAGATAAAACTATAATAGAGGAGCATAATGATATAACATTCATTGACATCAATATTCATAAGCTCTTCTGCAGACAGAAAAATAGGTACATATATAGGAAGCTCACCACTAATATGACATTGGCTGAGGTATATATGCACTGGAGGCTTGGGGCAGATCAAAACTTTCAACTCAAGTGTTGCTGTTAATGGCTAATTGGAAAGCAAAAACACAAGATTTCCCAAATGCACTGAACTGCTGGCTGCAGATATGCATGGACAGTCATGATAGCATACACTAAACTTGACAGTGCAGCTACATAAAATTGATATGAACCGTCAAAGCATTGAAACTGGAGAATCAATGAAATACTCATGATGGCATACACCAAACCTTACAGTTCTATATAAAATGATAATGTTGTAGCTGTACATTTTTGGGGGAAAAAAAGAGAGGTCCGAGTTAGAAGAACAAAACATGGTATTAAGAGCTACCGCTTACACAATCATCAAGCTATTGAACTCTTATTTGAAGATCATGCCCCTGATCAGTATGGTTATCTAAGTCAAAAAAAATCATAAACAAAATATGACCTAGATCTTGACATATATGTCTGACAAAAATATAGATATGTATAATTCCTTCGTGATCTTTAAGTATTCTAACATCCAGCATCCACCAGGAGCGGCTGGACATCGTGATCTATTCTAAGACTGGCCAGATTTAATGGCTAACCTTAAATAATTGTAGACAATGCACCTTGCAGCCCAATGTTAGAGTAGAGAGGTAATGCATTTCTGATATCTGGGCGCTGCCTAACTGAAGTAAGTATGTAGCTTGCAAATCAACACCAAAGGTGACAAGGTTCAGAATTTCTTAAATATGGGAGGCAGCATAATACTAAACTACTAATCATCATTAGTCCTTAGAATAAACAGAGTGAGTACTAAATCTATACTATTTACCTCCATGCCATCTGCTTCATAACTGCAAGACAATAAGTACCATCAGGATTAGGTGCTTCATATCTACAAAAACCCACATCACAGGTGCTTTATATATGAACCTAATCCTGTAATCCCATGTTCACATTAATTAGAGGACTGATGTATGTAATTCGTCTGATATACGATGACAAGGCAAGAAGAGAGAGTATTTCCTATCACACCAATTACTTCATCTAGATATGTTAGGTTCAAGGATGGAAGGAAGCCAAACAAAATAGATTTATTCATCATCGCTAAAGAAATTTTTTTAGATCCCAGCAGAAGCTACAAACCTGAGAAGCTCCATGACTGTGACTTCAGCAATACTGATGAAAGCATGTCATTAGTGGCACAGACTGATCAGCTTCATGACCATTTATGGAAATTTGGATAAGAAAATTCATTACCTGATCTCGGAGAGGAAGATGGGTCACCCAAAATGTACAATGCCAATGGTGCCTGCATGCTGCGAGAAATATACCATTGTAAATTAGGGAAGAAGATAAAATTATAATTGAGGAGCATAATGATACAACATTGATTGACCTCAATATTCATAAGCTCTTCCGCAGCTACTAAATAATCTAGACGTTGAACATTTAAGCATGTGATGCATCACTGCGACTTCAGCGAAGCAAACGAACATGCCCACATTGGCAGCCTACGCCATGGCCATGGCAAAGTAACATTGACATTATTAAATGGTAAATCATTGACGGCACAAACTGTTGGTATGAGGCAAAAATAAGAAATATTTGTGGAGCAGACAGTAGTGAGAGTATCTTTACCCCCTATCGATCTTAAAGTATCAAACAAATTTTATATGACGTGTAGTCTTCCTTTTATTCAACTTCATACGAAATCTCATCAGCATCTTGCTTCATTCCTTCAGTTGTTACTGAAATTAAGCATTGGGAATTACTGAAATTAAGCATTGGAAATTAATATATAAGAACCTAATCTAAACATATCAACTGAAACAGGCACTATGAGGCAAAAAACCTAAGAATAGCTGAATCAGTTTTTGCATCTTTTCATCTCAAGACTGTTTGTGAATGGCTAATTGGAAAAGAAAAACATAAGAATTCCCAAGCGCACTGAATTGCTGGATGTTGGCTGCAGTATGAATCTTTGCAGCACCCAAACAGAGAATGCATGGATAGTCATGATAGCAAACACTAAACTTAACGGTGCAGCTATATAAAATTGATATGAATCGTCACAGCACCCAAATTGGAGAATCGATGAGCACCCATTATGGCATACACCAAAACTGACAATGCAGCTATATAAAATGATAATGTTGTAGCTGTACATTTAAGCGGAAGAAAAGAAAGAGGTTTGAGCTACAAGAACAAAGCATGATATTGAAAGGTACTGGTTACACAATCATCAAGCTATTGAACTCTTCTTTGAAGATCATGCCCCTGATGATGCTTACCTACAATGTTTGTACATGATGTACTTGTTAATGGTTAAGCCTGATAAGCAGACTGTGAATCATCTGTATGTTTAGCTCCCTAGAAAATCACAGAGAGATTGAAGTCGCCTGAATATGCCTCGATGGAGCCTATTTGTACATAAGTGCATAACACATGAAGTAATTGAAAGTAAAGTAGCCGCAATGGAGCCTGTGGTCACCAATAATTTACATATGTCTGCAAGAGGCAATCGGCCAACTGCAACATATGAAACTGTCTGTCATGAACGACTACTGGGCCTCTTGATCAGTAATTGGGCTGTAACTAGTGGGCTGTAGTTCACTCGCGCGAGAGTATAAAAGGGGTGACGGGCCATCACGTATCATTCATGTAATAACTGAATGCTGGAATATTTCCCCCCTTCTGGTTATCTTCCTCACGGGGCTAGCCGCGTGAACTGCCTCTGCTCTGTTCGAATTCTTCCTTCTAATTGAATCTCTGCTTTCCAATCTCTCCATTTCCCCGATTCATTGTTCTAGTTCGTTACAATTGGTATCAAGAGCAAGGTTTAGGGGAGGAATTCCATCAGAAATTTTGTTTCCTATCCGGATTTTGGGCTGGCGCCGAAGAGACGCTCGACAAAATTCGAAACCCTCATGACGTCGTCGATGGAGGATCTAGCGAAGCGATTCGACATCTTCGAGTTGATGCTGCAGCAATCCCCCGACAAGCTCGACAGCCTGGAGGCCTGGAAGACCACAGCGGAGGTGTCCATGGGATCGCTGTTCTTGAAGACGGAAGCGGCGGCGAATCGGCTGCAGCAGTTGGAGTCGACGTCGATTTCGGCACCACCGGCAACGTCCCCTACGGAAAGCCACCAGTCACCGGGACAAGCCCCTGCGCTGCACCAACCGGTTGGGGTCAACACATTGTTCGACCTCACCACTGCTCCCTATGCGTCGACGCGCCCATCTGCATCGTCGTCGGAGCGGGCCTTAGGGCACTGCGAGCAGGGCGGCGGGATCCTTGGACCCCGGCCGTCCAACTTCGTACATGGTACGTCCTCTGATCTCAATCCCCGTCCGGAATTTCACATGCATGATTTCGATTTCGGGCAGAAAGCTACTTGAATTCCCTAAGTTTGATGGTGTCAATCCTCGTTTATGGCGAGATCGCTGCGAGACGTACTATGAAGTCTACTCGGTGAGCGAGCACATGAAGACTAGATTCGCACGACTCAATTTCACAGGGGCAACTGCACTCTGGCTTCAGGCCAAGGAACGTCATGGCAAATTTTCTGATTGGGCATCGATGTGCAGAGCAGTGTTTGAGAAGTTTGATAAGGATCAGTATCATCTTCAGTTACGCCAGCTTGACACTCTGAAACAGTTGGGTTCAGTCACTGAGTATCATCAACAGTTTGAGCAATTGGCACATGGGATTCTGCTCTATAATACAAACTATGATGAACCATTCTTTGTGACTAAGTTTGTGGGAGGTCTGAAGGAGGATATTCGTTTAGTAATATCCCTCCATCGACCAGCTTCGGTTGACACATCAGTTTCCTTGGCAAAGAGTTGGAATGGACTAAGAAGAAGAACAGCCCTCGAGATGGTTCTAAATCTACTTTCAGACAATCTCATTCTGGTGACAGGACCAAGAGTTTAGCAGTGGATCTCTCAAAACTGAAAGGTGACAAGTCAGACACAGTAGACAGAGTGGAATCATTGAGAGAAACACGTCGTAAAAGGGGGCTGTGTTTCAAATGTGGGGAAAAATGGAGCCACAGTCACAAGTGCCCAGCTCAAGTCCCACTGCACGTGCTAGAAGAGTTGTTTGAAGCATTGCACTTCTCAGAATCTGAAATAGAAACTGAAACTGATACTATTGAAAGTCCTGAAACAATCCATTCAGTTCTAACTGAACCAGCTCCACAAAGTGTGAGAAGGAAGACCATGAGGATTCTGGGAATGATTGAGAATCAGCAATTGTTGATCTTAGTAGATTCTAGGAGTGTTGGCACTTTTGTCAGCACTAAACTGGTGCAGAAATTATAGTTGAGTACAGTGCTTTGTGAGGAGTCCACTTTTAAAATAGCTGATGGGGGACTGATGTTGTGTAACACTCAGGTTCCTGACATGGCTTGGTTTGCTCAGGGTCACACTTTTTGTTCAACAGCAAAACTACTGCCACTAAAATGCTATGATATGATATTGGGTGAGGACTGGTTAGAGGAGGTCAGTCCAATGTGGGTGGATTGGAAAACCAAGACCATGATATTTACATACCAAGGCCAAAGAATGTTGTTGAAGGGAGTGGTTGATGACATAACTCAGTGTGCTCCACTTAGTCCAAGAAAATTGAAAGGACTTATCAAGCATGGAGCTATATCTCATTGCATTCAGTTGAGTACAGTGTTGACAACTGACATGATCAATACCAGTGGGCAAGCAGAATTGTGTGCTGTTCAGCAAGAGGAAGATAGTGTTGTACCTAATCAAGTCCAAAAACTGGTGGAAGAATTTCACCATCTCTTTGCTGAACTAGTCAAATTACCTCCCAAAAGAGCTGCTGATCATGAAATCCCACTCATAGATGGTTCTCAACCTTTCAAGGTCGGGCCTTATAGGTACTCTCCTATCCAGAAAACTGAGATTGAGAACCAGCTAAAACAGATGTTGCAACATGTTATTATAAGACCCAGCTCTAGCCCTTTTGCTTCACATGTGTTACTTGTGAAAAAGAAAGATGGGAGCTGGAGATTCTGTGTTGACTATAGGCAGTTGAATGCTATCATAGTGAAAAATAAACACCCTATGCCTATAGTTGATGAATTATTGGATGAATTATCTGGAGCAGCTGTCTTCACTAAATTGGACTTTAGATTTGGTTACCATCAAATATGTATGGCTGAGGGACATGAAATGAAAACAGCCTTCTCTACTCATAATGGCTTGTTTGAATTCATGGTCATGCCATTTGGGCTGACAAATGCTCCTGCCACTTTCTAGAGCTTTATGAATATCATATTTGCTGATTTGCTCAAGAAGGGAGTATTGGTGTTTATGGATGACATACTAGTATACAGTAAATCCATGGAAGAACATGTCAGTCTTCTCAAACAAGTATTCCAGATCTTGGAGCAGCATCAATTCTTCATAAAGAGGTCTAAATGCTCTTTTGCTAAGGACTCCATTGATTATCTGGGGCATGTTATTTCTGCTCAAGGGGTATCTACTGACCCAAGCAAAATTGTGGCAGTACAACAGTGGCCAACTCCAGTCAATGTGAAGCAACTTAGAGGATTTCTGGGCTTAACTGGGTACTATAGAAAATTTATTCAGCATTATGGTATTATTAGTCAGCCTTTGACGGCTCTTTTGAAGAAAGGTGTTCCTTTCAGTTGGACTCCAGCTGTGCAGAAAGCCTTTCAGACTTTGAAGCAAAAACTGGTGGAGGTTCCAGTCTTGGCTTTGCCAGACTTTAATCAGGCGTTTGTACTAGAGACTGATGCCTGTGATATGGGAGTTGGAGCTGTGCTTATGCAGAATGGTCACCCAATAGCTTATCTAAGCAAGGCACTGGGCATAAACAATCAAGCATTGTTAGTATATGAAAAGGAATGCATGGCAATTCTGATTGCAATAGACAAGTGGAGACCATATTTACAGCACAAGAGATTCACCATTAGGACAGACCATAAGAGCTTGTTGTACTTGACTGAGCAAAGGATTACATCCAAGTTGCAACATAAAGCCTTGATGAGATTGATGGACCTGGACTTTGTGATTTAGTACAAACAGGGTGTAACCAATACAGTTGTTGATGCCTTGTCTAGATGCAGTGGGCCCTCTACAGTGTATGCAGTCTCAGAATGTGTTCCTTCTTGGGTGCAAAGGCTAGTGCAAGGATATACTGATGATCCTGATACTCAGAAGATCATTACTGAGCTCAGTGTGTCTGCAGATAGCCATAAACACTATTCATTACATGAAGGTGTGTTGAGATACAAAGGGAGAGTTTGGGTGGGACATAATGAGGTAGCCCAACAACATATTCTGCAGGCATTGCATAGCAGTGGAGTGGGAGGGCATTCAGGAATTCAGGCCACATACCAGAGGGTGAAACAATTGTTTGCTTGGAAAGAACTCAAACAAACTGTAACTGTTTTTGTCCAATCCTGCTCAATCTGCCAGCAAGCCAAAGCTGAGCATGTCAAGAAACCAGGACTACTTTGCCCATTGCCAGTGCCACAACAAGCCTGGGAGGTGGTTTGTTTGGACTTTGTGGAAGGTTTGCCCAAGTCTGATAAGTATGACACCATTCTGGTTGTGATACACAAGTTCTCCAAGTATGGGCATTTCATATCCATGGCACACCCTTTTACCGCCACGCAAGTAGCTCAGGTATTCTGCAAAACATCTATAAATTGCATGGCTTGCCTAAAGCAATCATTTCTAATAGAGATAAGGTGTTCACAAGCAATCTATGGCAAGAGTCTGTTGGGGATCGACAGATACTAAGCTATTGATGAGCTCAAGTTACCACCCTCAAACTGATGGGTAGACTGAACGCCTCAATCAATGCCTGGAAGCATTCTGCGTTGCTCAGTTCATTCCCTGTCCAAGACAGTGGAACAAGTGGTTGCCAATAGCTGAATTTTGGTACAATACCTCATTTCATTCAAAATTGGGCAGATCACCTTTGAGGTCCTGTATGGGTATACCCCAAGGACATTGGGCATTGCAAATCTGAGTTTGTGCTCGTGCCGATCCGGAACAAAGTGGATGAAAGAAAGGGAACATCTCAGAAGTTGATTCAGCAACAACCGACTCGTGCTCAACAAAGGATGAAATCTCGGGTAGATAAGCATCGCTCTCGAATGAGAATTTGCAGTTGGTGACATGGTTTACATCAAACTACAACCTCACATTCGGTCGTCGGTTGCTTACGAGAGACAATCACAAGCTCTCCTTCAAGTTCTATGGACCGTATAGAATGTTGCGAGAGGATGGGCTCTGTCGCATACAAAGTTGATCGGCTTTGTCATTGCGAAGATTCATCCTGCTCGCATGTTTCTCGGCTCAAGAAGCATGTGCCTCCCTCCCACATCGGTGGAGTTCGACTTAAGTTCAGTTTGTACCGATCCATTTCAATTCTTTGGTGCCATATAAGGTTCTCGACGAGAAGCTACTTGTCTCGTGGATCTTCGACGGTCAAGCACCCGCCGATCCAATGGAGCGATCTCCCTCCGGCTATGGCAACCCGGGAAGAGGAGACGGATGTTCATCGGCGCTATCCGAAGCTCCGGCTTTGGGGACAAGCTGGAAAATAAGGCGGGAGGAATGTCATGAACGAATCACTTGGGCCTCTTGATCGGTAATTGGGCTGCAACTAGTGGGCTGTAGTTCACTCGCGTGAGAGTATAAAAGGGGCGACGGGCCGTCGCGTATCATTCATGTAATGGCGAATGCTGGAATATTTCCCCTTTCGGTTATCTTCCTCGCGGGGCTAGGCAGCGTGAACCGCCTCTGCTTTGTTCGAATTCTTCCTTCTAATTGAATCTCGCTTTCCAATCCCAAATTCCTCTCCATTTCCCGATTCATTGTTCTAGTTTGTTACTACTTGTCGGCATAAAGAAATCTACACGAAATGTTAAATCACCCAAATGGAACCAACGTAAAAAGAGAGAGAGAAAAAAGCAAAGCTGAAAGTGGAGAGAAGATAACGCACCCCAGCGTGTGGCCATCGCCCCGGCCAAGAGCTGCGCGGCCCCAGTTCGCTTGCTACATGCCTCTTCATGTGCCTCCGCCCACCGCATTTGACCCCTAAAGGCACGCAGCTTTGTGATCCAACCGACGGTGAGCAGATTGAGTCGCTTTGAAATTGTTTCAAAAGGTATAAATGTGAACCAATAAAAGAGAAGACAAATCGAAAGCACGGGAGAAGATGAAGAACCGAAGAGGAAGCCCCTGTTCTTCCCCAAATCCGAAGCCTAGAAATTAAAATCCCCAGATGTTACCGCATCCCTAACACTAAGGCAAAGAAATAAGGCCATTTACTTGTACCTTATTAAGATGACGACGAAGTCGACCTTGGCCGCATTGTCCATGCGCGCGAGGTGGCCGTCGGCCACAACTGGGGAGCCGCGCCGCCATCGGGTATCGGCCAGGTGTGCGCGGCGCGCGTCTCCGAGCTGGTCGCGGAGCCGACCACCGGGGGGGAGACGAAGAGGGACGCGTCTCCGATGCAGCGCAAGAAGGCATGGGCGCGGCAGTCAACGACGGAGGAGGACAACGGGCGGCATTGGAGGGAGCGGAGGAGGCGATGGGGAACTCCGTGCCGGTGAGTCGGGCGAGAGGATAAAAAGGCTGGGTGGTTGGAGAAATTTCTGGAGACGGCGATACGGAGGGCCGGGATGAAGCGGTGGCAGCCAGATAGACGGACAGGAGGAGCAAAGAATCGTATGACTGTTCATCTAAATACATTTGTTAACGTGGCTCAGAAACTATAACTCTTATATGATGATATAAAGTCAACCATTAGCTTTATTGACTTTTGCACCATTATATTTATAGGAGATATAAAATATTACATGGTAATTGAGTCAACAAGTCATCATCAACATTATTGTGTGTCTGATAGGCATCATTCCTATGCAGCCAATCATCTGTTTCAATTGGATCGATATTTTCCTTATTTGATGCAGCCTCGTCATCTATAAAATAGTTGCACATTGCATATACATGTGAAAAAAGCATGTTAATTAATTCCTGCATGCGTAGGTAACTCAATATGTTAGATTTGTTACAATTAGTAGAATCGGTAGCATGTTGCTCTTTTTTTTTGATGATAGCATTCACGACGCCTCTTATTAATTGCATTCTTCTAGTCCCGAGACATTGCAAGACATCGAGCTTTATCCCTTTCTCTCCTACGTTCTTTAGCATCGTCTGTAGTTAATTTTCAAATAATATAAGTTCAACATGTACATATACAATGCAATATTCAATATGATGTTGCACTATTTTACCTTGTTTGGAGGTGTTAGTCTTGTCTCCCAATGGTGCACGAGAACAATTATTTTCCATTGTACAGATCTGTAAGATAATAGAAATAGACCCCAATAAAACTAAGCAATTTAGTTCCAGTCTCAAGCACTGAGTAATAAATAATAATAATACCCCAATTTGGTTGGCATTGAATAAGCGTAAAACATCTGTGGTGATTAGAATGTACAAGGAACAATATAATCCCGAGTAGCTTATTGAATGCATTCCGGTCCATTTGACTAGATAGATAGATTGTGTTAAAATATGAATCGGCACTGCGAACAATGATCATAACAAACTAAACTATAGTTTAAGAACCATTCCCATTGACGGCTATGTAGCCTTTCATTGTGATTTGCTAGTCACCTAACGCTAGTAAGCAAAGCATGTGCTTTGTCGTCATTTTGTTTCAAGCCAGAAATCAAGGAGCTATTTCAAGCTATTTTAGTATAGTACAGATGTATATAACAATAACCCCATTAATGGAAATGAGAGGACTGACATAGCAGGGGATAACTCAGTTTAGTTTGTATCCACATGAAAATTACACAACAGGGGATAACTCTGCTTAGTTTGTATCCACGTTAAAATTTTGTAAAATGAATGAAACATCTAATACATGTATAACAAGGAGAAAATAGTAGTCGTGTAATGTACTTATGTATAGAAAATCTTCCAACAAAAAAGTCTTGACCAATCTTTGAGTAAAATGTGAGCAAAGTGTCAAGACGCTAACACAAATGAAATCGTAATCAAGCAGAGAAACCCCGAAACATAGATGTCAAACACTAAGGGATCCTCATTAGTCATTTTTGCCGGATCAGCTCATTTCAAATGTCGTCAAAAAGTTCAGTTCAAATAATATGCCAACCAAATAGTGCTCGGATAAACTAACCAAATTTGTAAAGCCATGTTAGGAATATATACATCACATATAATAAGTTACCACTAAGAATCCTAGATAATGAAAAAATAACAGGATCACTTTTTTTCGCAATAACAGAACTGGTGTCCCGTGTGTGTGGGTCTCTTGAAGTTCTATGTAATTTAGTAGGAAAGAGATTTTTCTTGTGCAAGAGACTTTCAATTTGAACATTGTATATGAATTGGTTTGAAACTTTGAATCTCTTTCATATATAGCTAGGTTCAGAAACCTAGACTGTTTGAGGCAATCAGACATGGAGAGCCTTATCAATATATATCTAGAAAGGGCAAGATAGATGCAACTTTGAGACTACAAGTAACCCTTTTGGGTTCAGTCATCAAATTCTAAAGATGAACAGTACAGAGTGCAATTTCGAGATATCTAAGCCGATGTCCCCAATAATTCAGAACAATCGGTCATAATCGCAAAAGCCTTCTTCACCTTAACCTAATCCTTTAGCCAGATCTTGTGAAAATCTATTGTAAACATAGGCATTACTTTGGTAATACAACTTGCAAAAAGGTTGGGTAGCCGCTACGGTATTAATTCTTCCCGCATGGGAGGCTGTGGCCCAATTCTTCATAACTAACGTTTAACCGAATTGGTTTGAAACAAAATAGGAGTGACTACAAAAACTAAGCAGGGATAGTGATCATACTCCATTGAATCGGACATTCCTTATTGCAAAGCATCAAGATTGTTCTTCCCAACAAAAACAGGGAAGGTACTTGTTTTTTAATGTCAATGCAATGTACCAATAAAATTGCTTCCAAGAAGAACATGATATGAACAGGATACTCATATATGTAAGTAAGTTCGATGGATTGAGATTTTATTGTAACAAAAAAAGCTACAAGTGCTATCATGTACATATACGATGTTTTCTCAAATCACCATATATGATGGCACTTCCAAATCATTTTACGGAGGGAATAGTTTCTAGATTTCAAGTGCTATTTCGCCTGAAAGTTAGCGAAAAAAAACAGCAATTTCATTAGCCCTATCAAATTATGTGGACAATATGGTAAGTTTAAGCATCACATGGGACTGATTTTTGTGAACTTAGTACCTACAATATGCATTGAAAATGTAATCAGTTCAAGGGTTGATCTCGCCGCTTGATCGACCAAAAATAGAGCACGAGCAGCTTACGTGCACTAAACATAGAAAACTGCTGCTCGGCCTATATACCTAATGTGCTGTACACTTAACAGAGAGAAAAACTACAGCTCAAGCTATTATAAAGAAGTAATACTACTCGTAATGCCATTATAAAGAATTAATCATACCTAAGGGCTAAGGCCCACCGAGTTCCATATTCTCTAGATATATCATCGATACCATATTTGTTTTCATATTTCTGTCCAGATTCGGATTCGAATACGGATAGTGTCATTCATGCCGGGTAGGATATGATTGGATATCGACATCATAAATATGCGATTTGAGTATTCGGATACAGATACGGTACCGGATGTTGAATACCTGGACCCGGATACAGACAGATCTAAACCCCTCTAAACGAATTTAGTCGAACGAATGGTCGGATAAATATCCGTACCATTTTCATCCATAGTAGAGATAGAGATTGGGGCTTATGGCATCCCTAGCAAGGTCACACACAGTAGCAGTAGTTGTCTTCGTCTATAACTCCACACACCAAGTTTGTGCCCATAAATAATGGCATTAACATTTGCCAATTATAGGATACAAATGGTATTTAAGTTTATATTTTAGCACCATTTGAAGGATGCACAAGGGACCGTAATATTTGATGAATTGTTGAAAGGATCTAGGCTAAGGGGGGGGGTAAATATCCCATTAAAATTTTCATTCAATACCTCAGTACTACCCAATATGGTTAGTACAAACGATAATCCTAGTAGCTACTAAAAGTCTAGCCTAATCACTTTAAAGCAAGGCGCTAAACAATTATAATAGCAAGATTACAACTACTAACAGAACACACAAACTACATGAAGCAAGCTACTCAACTAACCAAGCTATAAATAAGTAAAGCAACTAAGTGAATTACACTAATTGGATAAGAAGAGAGCTAAAACTACAACTACATAAGCACAAATATACGAATATCAATTGGAAGCTAGTAGAGGCAAACCAATAGAATAGGGCAAAAGACAAGAATCTTTCCACCTAAGGTTTTGTTGCTTACAAGAAACCTACATTCCTATTGTGGTGAGTTCTTGCACCACTGCTTTATGAGCCTTGGGAGCACACATAGTTCGGCCCTCAACATGGGCACTCATGTAAAAGTCTACTATAGTCACAAGCACTCTCCATGTCTCTTGATCCTAATAGAAATACTCTTCATGAGCTTTCATGGGGATGAGCACAAAATCCCTCATAAACCCTTTGATTAGAGTCCACGCACAATACCAAGCAGTACTCAATGATATCCAAAAGCTCCAATCTCAAGTCAGCAAGGTCACGTACCGGAGTGTGTATTTCAAGGTCCAATGTGTAGGTATTAGCAAGAGGGTCCAAGAGAATGGCATGGCTGACCACAAGCCCCACTTATAAACCCGCACGCTCAACTAGTCGTTATCTGCCGATTCAACATTCGAAGTTGGTACCTTTGGAGATCTCCGCTAATTGTACCAGAGCTCACACTAAAGCTTCCAATGGCTCTCTCTAATGTTTTTAAAAAACTTTTCAGTAACATTTTTAGTCACTTCATGACTTTTCCAGTACTAGCATCAAAGTGTTTCGAGGAGTGCAGTGGCTGAAAGTGTTAAAAAGTGGGAACCTCTAGTGCTCACTTAGGACAACTTTGGTGACTCGGTGAAGACCGCAAGACCGTGTGCGCAAACTCTGGTGCTAGTTCTCCAGTGATCACTGGATATTAATGTTGATGGTCCTTAACACCTTATTTGATACCATCAACCATGCCTTAATTTGGCTATATAAATGACATAAACCATAGTCATATGGCTTATTTCTAACCATTTCCACAAGTTGTGATGACTATGTGAGTGTAGATACAAGGTGGCTACATACATGGTAAAAACACTTCATCCTATGCTCATTTTGACTGCACCATGTTGTAGACCTCATCGAGATACATGAAATCAAGTTTTGGTTCACTTAATTTGGAGTCTGGATGACAAAGTTATGTCTTCTGAAAGTTTGCAAGATGTGTCGGGCTAGAAATGGACCATAGGGGACAAGGGGCGACCCATGTCCAGGTTGACTGACCTAGATATGTGTCCAATGCTCCCCTAAACTTGGTCCATAGCTCCTATACTTGATGGAGAACCCATGGGAGGCCTTGTTCATGCTATTGGACCAAGTGGAGTTGGTAGATGCCATCCCAAGGCTAGGCAGTCCGAACTGGCTTCATCCATGTCATCGATCCATGCCAACAGCAAGAAACACAGCATGGAAGCATAGAAGGCAAGTGGACGTGGCATGAGGTTGTGGGGCCAAAGTGCCACGTCGGCTGATCCCACACCAAATCGACTGATGTGCCACTTCACCTTCCACGTGAGATGCCAAAAAACACAACTTGGAGTGTATCCATGCATTGGTTGCATGTCGATTCGATCCAAGGATGGATGATGAGTGCACTAGGATCGATGAACCCATCTGTCATCGACTCTGGAGCTCCAAACCGCTATCCAACCAACTTTTAGACCGCCAACCGCCATGGAACTGACACACAACTGCCTCCAAGTGTCATCCATCATCGTTGGATGGTGAGGCTATGAGATGGACAGTCGGCCGACCTCTCCCCAGGTCGGTCGATGCCCAAGGTTGGCCAAACCGACCCCGCTTTGTCTACAAATACCCCCATGCTTCTAGAGGCTATAAATAGTGGTGTTCAACGCATTTGTAATCATTCACTTCAATCTTTATCAAGTAAAGTAGTCCCAAGGCAAAGCTATGTAGTTCTACCACTTAGAAGTAGAAAATAGGGGAGAGTTAGGAGAAGCATGGGGGGAGGAGCCGGCTGTCGTCATCTTCCCCACGTGCCTTGGTGGATGGAGCTCTTCTCCGAGTAAAGTCTGTCTTCTTTTATAGTAAGCGTGTTCTTTTCGCATTATTAAGCATTACTTTACATTGCTTTTATTTCTTGGTTTCACCACTTGGTTCGAAAGTGCTCGATCTTGATCCATGGTATGTAGGAATCGATCAAGATAAGTTTATAGATTAAGCATGGTGCTTAAGCTATATCTTACCTGTGTTTATGGCTAGGCTCCCGGATAGTTGTGGTAGGTGGCAGGTAGTGACATTCTTGTCCATCCTTTGTATTCCACCATGCATGTTGGGTTTAGTTATTAAAACATAGGGCACCGTGTTATTTCGTGTTCGTTAGATCCAACATGGGTATGCCCCTGAAGTAAACAACCATAGTAAAGTATTATTTGTTAGTTTTGCCTTAGTTCATAGAAGCCACATATATCCTCTCTACCCTTTTCTCACCTACTCTTGTTCTATTTTTGGATACACTTAGTTTTTACTCCTATCCACTTCGCGTTCCACGTGGAAATTTGATACCTCAAAATACTCCTAGGTAAAAGCTACATTGACATCCGTCGCTTGTAGATTTATCTGTTTGCTATATATATTGTCAACAAGCTTTTCTGGTGTCGTTCTTTGGAGAATGGTAGCTATTCTTGTTTAAAATCAATTCATCAAAATTTCATGGTGGTGTGATGGTCAGAATATATTTTTCATGGTTGTGCTCTCATGAAATATTATATTTCCTGTGAGTTATTGGAACATTCACAAAATTTATTTTGGTGACTCTCACAAAATTTATTTTATGGCGGCGAGTCTCATGAAAATCAGAACTGTCATGAAATCCATTTGTGAAGGTGAACTCTCATGAAGGACCACAAAAAAACTGTCATGAAAACACCGATGCAAATCTGGTGGCAACATTATTTTCATGAGGGTGGTTGTCATGGACTCGGCACAAACAGAATAGGCATTGAACTCTCACAAAAATGTGTTTTTTGTGTGTCTATTATCGTGAGCGTTGATGGGTGATGGTGCATCCTCACGCATTATTTTCGTGAGAATAAAACTATATTTCATGATGTGTTTTTCATTCTCACCAAATCTCTTATTTCTGGAAGTGCTTGTATATAGGAGTGGTGTTTTATCTTTTTTGTTTGCAAGCGTATATAGGACTATTTAAGAGGGGTTTTGGACTGCTCTACTCCATATATTTTAGCTCCGCTTTTTAAATTATTAGCTAAACATGTTCAGCTCCACGCAATTCTGCTAAAAAAAGGTGAAGTTAAGCTATGAGAGCACATAAAGTGATACTTGACAAATTTCACTTTTTTTAGAGCTGCACCACGGTGAAGTTCGTAGAGCAATCTCAGAGATGCCCTCACTATGTGCGTAGAGGTTGTGTTACTATCGGTTTGTTGTTGAGATCAGAAAAATTAAGGGATTAGCTTACTATATGATGTCCAAGATCAGTCCTCGGTCAAAGGCGTGCCAGACTTGTACTCTATTCATCCCAAATTATAAATCATTCTAAAAATCTTGGAGAGTCAAACTTTGAAGTTTTATTAAAATTATAAAAAATGCAAAGATTTATGATATCAAATAGGTATATGATGAAAATACATAACCAATCAAGAATCTAATGAAACTTAGTTAGTGTCATAAATGTTATCATTTTATTATATAAATTTGGTTAAGTTTGATAAACTTTGGCTATCTAAGAATTTTGAAATTTAGAATGAAGAGAGTAGATCGGTAAACCCGCTTACCACTTTTGTATAAAAGCTAAGGCTGCCTTGTTTAGATTCACCTACTTTTGCAAGTTTTTTCACTCTCTCTCCATCACTTCAATTTTTACCCGCATGTATGGAGCATTAAATGTAAGTAAAAAATAACTAATTGCACAGTTTAGTTGGAAATCACGAGATGAATTTTTGAGCCCAGTTGGTCCACGATTGGACAATATTTACCAAATACAAACAAAATGCTACAATTCCAAATTTTTTCAACTTCTACAATTTAAACAAGTTAACAAGTTAGTTTTTGACTTAAAAAGTATTGCTCAGTAGTCGCCAGCGTCATTTGGATAACGCCAAGACGGTCAATCAATAACATCACTCGAAGCTTCAGCAGAGGCAAGGTTGCACACACTAGGAGGGGGGGGACAGGGCCAAGAATGCAGGGCGTCGCAGCCATTCACAATCTTCTGCGTCCCCGCCTACGTCCACGACGTGAACCAGACCACCTACGAGCCGCGCATGGTGTCCATCGGTCCTTACTACTATGGCGCCACCAGTGTCCGGTCCATGGAGTACCACAAGTGGCGCTACCTCCAGGACCTCATGTCTCGCAACCCAGCCAGTGAGCTTGTCCATCCCGAATCCTCGATCGAGGAGATGTGAGTTCTTCTTCAAGTGGCACATGAAGGAGCCCGACGCAGCCTCGTGACATCGGTGGAGGCTTAGCCTCGTGAGGCTCTTGGCTGGATGGAGAACCAGATCCCGTTCTTCATCATGGAGAAGTCATGACGACAAAGCTCCCGGTGTGCGGGGCAGCATGGAGCTCCTCATAAATCTCTTCCGGAGGTGTAGCCTTCCAAAGGTGCTCTTGATACCTTCCAAGTGACTTCGGGATGGCTTGCCTTTATGGAGTTGTTTTGCCATCATATCCTGCCATGCTGATTTGTCACACATGTTTGCCCACAGGTGCGTCTAGGTACATTTTTAATTTAGTTTTCTTACCGTCTACATACCTTTGTCTTCTCTCTCAATTTTTTTTCAGGTACACGATGAGTCAAGATATTTTTCTTGATGACTATTTTATGCAAAAAGAAGAGCAGCCATTCTTGGATTAAGTAGCTTCGAGAAAGTCACCGCAACATTTCGCATGCTAACATATGGAGTTCTCGCCGATGCTACGAATGAATATGTTTGTATTGGAGAAAGTACTGCAATTAAGAGCCTACGTAGTTGATGTATTTGAAGATAAGTACTTGAGATCACCTAATTAATGAGGTTGGCACAACACGTTTACTAGAAACCGGTCAGCAAAATGGTTTTCCTGGCATGTTAAGGTCCATTGATTGTATGCATCAGGAATGGAAGAATTGTCCTCTACAATTGAAGGGTCAGTATAAGGGGCATATGGAGGGGCCTACTATAATTTTATTTCGAGGCTACTGCTTCGAATGATTTTTGGATATAGCATGCCTTTTCAAAAAATGTCTGGATCTCATAATGATATCAATATACTTTATCGGTCTCCTTATTTGCAAAGCTAGTCAAGGGCAGAGCTTCGTAGGGAACAATACCATTAATGGCCATGATTATACAAGGGTGTGGAGCACCTGCACGTGCCTACACATCAACTACTTGAACTTTAGTAGCCAAGTAAGAGCATCTCCAAGCATATCCCATAGATCTTAATCAGGGTGTCCTCCACGCTGCGTCCTTGCTTGTACCACAAGCTTAGGGTCATCTCGGATGGCTTGGCTTGCCACACCAACATAGTTGCTGAGGTGGGACGTGTTTGGTGGAATAGTCCTGATCATGGTTGTTAGGTCTTGGCGTGGCGTGTCGTGGAGGAAGTTGTGATCGTTGTCCTCATGCCAGCTTCCCTGGAGGGGTATCATGGTACCAGTGTGATGATGAGGACCATCCTCGGCCACCTTCCACTCCCATGCATCGTTCGAGTGGCACGGTGTTGACTTCGATCACCCTTAGCTAGGTCATAAGGCACAGAGGCGGTTTTTGCTCAAGGGAAGTGTTGACAACCAAAATTGTCTATTTTTATGAAGTTGTCAAAATGTTGATTTGATCTCACCATTGCGTTCCTCTCATTGAGATGGTCAAAAATCATATATGGAATGCCTGATTTGGAGATCGGACGAAGAAGTTATGGCCTCAGGAAAATGCTATGATGCTGACCAGAACTTTCGGTCCGTGACCAGAAGTTCCGGCCTACGCCAACCATGGAGCTCCGGGAACTTCCGGTCTATGACTGGAAGTTCGACCGGAAGTTCCGGTAGATCTCATCAGTTCGTATCTGGCCTTTCTGGTTGCGACCCGCACTCTTCCAAACTCGTGGAAAACTTGGAAAGTAAGTATTGGAGCGGTTTTAGACTGGGATAAGACCATCTCCCTCTATATATATGAGAAGATCATGGCCGATTGAGTACTCATCTATCCAATCGTCAAAACACATCTACTACACTCCTTTTCCAACCTCATGCTGTTCATCCCTTGATCCAGGCGACCAAGGATGGCGCCCTAGACTTGCCGGCCGACCTAGGGCAACTCAGCGACATCCTTGCCCTGATGGGGTCCCTCCCGGGCGAGAGCTTCGATGGTTCCTTTGCTAGTTTGCCTGAAAACTAGTCGTTCTTCGTCATGTAAGCGCAATTGGTTATCCTTTGGCAGTTTGCTCGTAAACCACTCCGTTCTTCACCGCGTAAGTGTGATTTCTTGCTGCATTCTTCCGTCCGTGGTGGCCCGGGCGTCCAAAGCCCTAGCTGGTGTGTGATCCGGGATCAATTCGGCGTCAACACACTTTTTGGCGACTCCATTAGGGAAAAAGTTTCTTCGGCTCTACTTTGTAGCCGAATCTCTTTGCCCTAGCCTTATTCCTTACTGATCTATCTTCTTGTGCTCGCCATTACCGTTGCCAATTGGCTCAAAAGGCTGATTGCATCTGATTTTGACCCCTTGTGATCTTGCTTGCTATTTTGCAACGAGTTGCACTTGTTGTTAGAAATTTCAGCAAGGTGGTCAAATTATAAATCATGGAGTCACTACTACACAAAAGATTTTGCAAGGCACTTCAAAATTGCCCTCGGAGGCGGTTTTAGCAAATAACCGCCTCGGTTAATCAGTTCCAACTGAGGCAATGCCCCCCGCACAGCAACCGCCTTGGTTAATACATTAACCAAGGTAGATGGTTGTTATAACAAAACAGCCTCGGTTAATGAAAATTAACCGAGGCGGTTGTTGTAAAGAAACCGCCTCGGTTAAAGCATTAACAGAGGCGGTTATTTTAATGAAATTGCCTCGGTTAATATGCATTAACCGAGGTGGTTGGTTATGCATACCGCCTCGGTTAACATATTAACCGAGGCGTTTGTAGTAAAACAAACCGCCTCGGTTAATGGGCTATTAATACAGGCGGTTTCCTTATAATAACCGCCTCGGTTAACTCTGCTCTATGTAACCAGCAGCCTCCTTCTTCTTTCCCGTGGCTTCTCCTCCATTTTTATGGGTTTTGAGCTCCAAAACCGCAAAAATTATCTATTTTCTAGGGGAAGAAGTTTTGCCCTTCGAATAGGCGAAGGGGCACCGCAAGAGCTTAGTTCTTACCCTCCAACCCTCCTTTTCTTCTATCTTCCTCTCTTCTCCTCTCTTTCCCTACATCTAGATCTAGATCTAAGTGGAGGAGAAAAAACCATCTCCAAAGGGGAGGGGGAGTTTTACCCTTGGATTCGTGGAAGGTGGCACCGCAAGAGGTTCTCCAATCCTCCTTTTCCTCTTTTTCTCTCTTTTTTCTCTCTTTTCCTCTCTCTTTCTCTCTCTTTTCTTTAGATCTAGATTTAGATAGATGCATTTTTCTTGAGCTCCTCTCCTTGTACATGTTTACGGTACATGTGCAAGATCACGGATGGCAAGAGATTGGATGTACAAGGGATTGAGGCTGGATCCATCTTTCCTGGATTATATGAAGAGAAAGTTTATTCCTGCAGCGACAAAGCATCGTCTAACTGTGGGTCGGGATCTCATAATTTGTCCGTGCAATAGCTGTAAGAATTTGCTGGCACATGGTGAGAGCGTGGTGCAATCTCATTTGGTGCGGTTTGGTTTCGTCAAGGATTACAAGGTCTAGAAGTATCATGGTGAAGTAGATCCGAGTGCTGCCACTTGCTCATCTAGAGGAAACAAGTCATCGACGACAACGGCAGAGGCAGTGATTGACAGAGGAAATGGAGAACAACCTGAAGTATCAGCAGCCAAAGCATCAGCCGGCATTGACAATGATGTGCATCGTGATTACATCATGATTGAAGATCTGCTACAGGCAGAGGAGGAAACTGGAGATGATGATGGTGGTAATCCGGTGGAGGTGTTGGACCCTGAAGATGTGGACCTCTTCGATAGAATCGCTAACTACCAAGAGCAGAATGACATCTTATTTGGGAATCCTAAGTGGCTAGAGAACTTCAAGGAGATGAAGCAGGAGGCAATAGATCCCCTGTATAATGGTTGTCCGAAGCATTGGACGGCGTTACGTTTCAACCTTCAGATGCTAATGCTCAAGGCTCACCATGTGTGGTCCGACACTAGCTTCAACGACCTGTTACGTATCCTCGCTGATACATTCTCGGAGGGTAACAAGGTGCTCGCCAATACCTATCGGGTGAAGAAGCTGATTAGGCCAGTGGTGATGAAACTTAAAAAGTTCCATGTCTGTCCAAACCACTGTATTTTATATCGGAGCCAGTATGAGAACTTGCAGAGCTATCCTCACTGCGGAGCAAGCCGTTACAAGAGGAATGCTAGTTGTCGGATGGACGCCTCTGACGACGGACCCACCTCAAGAGGGCCAAAGAAGAAGATGAAGACGACGAAGAAGCAGGCCCGCCTCCAGAGGACGAGGAAGAAGAGGGTTATATGAGTAGGAAAAGTCCCGCCCTATCCGTGTGGTACTTGCCCGTGATCGATCGCCTGCGTGCGTTATTCGGGAACCCGGACGATGCCAAGCTCATGTCTTGGTATGCATCAGCCGAACGCACGAAGGGTGAGGCAAGCTTCGACACCCCTCCGATGGCAAGCAATGGAAGCATTTCAAGGACAAGTTCCCAGAGTTTGGTGACGACACCAGGAACATCAGGTTCGCGCTAAGTACCGATGGGATGAATCCGTTCGGTGACCTAAGTAGCTCGCACAGCACCTGGCCGGTCATCCTCACCATCTACAACTTACCTCCCCATCTATGTCACAAGCGTAGGTACTTATTTGGAATTTGGACCGAGGACGGTGTGTGTGAGAGTTGTTCTCACCATTTTATATAATAGCAGCCCTCTTACAAATCTCCATCATAGCAGGTATCTTCTACTAACCATGCTTATATACAGACCGAAGCAGCCTGGAAATGATATAGATGTCTTCCTAGAGCCATTTATGGAGGGCATGCAGTTTCTATGGGAAAAGGGTCAAAATGATGGATGCGTTCCTAAAGAAGGATTTCACTCTGAAGGCCATCATATTTATCACCATCATGGACTACCCTGGTCTTTTTTCACTGTCTGGGCAGATTAACGGTAAGATCGGTTGCGTAGTTTGTATTGATGGTACCTGCTACACTTACCTTGCTGCATCCAAGAAGATGGTATACATGAGGAACAGACGATTCCTCTACAGAAAGCAAAGGTACCAGAGACCTATGATGAATCAGTACTTTGACAATAAGGCCGAATCTCAAACTGATGAGCCGAAAAGGACAGGGTACGGGCAAAAGGTGTTTGACATGGTCAAGGGCATAAACATCGAGTTTGGAAAGAAGAAGAAAAAAGAGGGGAAAATGGTCCAAAGCCTAGCAGTAAGAAGAGGAAGCGAGATGCAGAGGAGGAAGAAGAAGGCGAGCCTATCCCGGCCCCCGTTCCTTTCAAAAAAAGGTCTTTGTTTCTTCAAGTACCTATCATCTTGGAAGAAACTAGATACGCCCCTGCCATCGACTGCATGCACCTAGAGAAGAATGTGTTTGAGAGCATGATAGGAATCCTGCTTGACATCAAGAAAAAGACAAAGGATAGTCTCAAATCTCGTCAGGATTTGGTCAACATGGGCATTAGGCCCAAAATTCATCCGACACCGGCTACGCAGAGTGGGAAAGTCGACCTCCGGGGGTGAGCTACAACCTGACATTGGATGAGAGGAGGGCTATGTGCTAGTGGCTTAGGACAGTCAAGGTGCTGACTGGTTTTTCTTCCAACATCAAGAGCCTTGTCTCCATGAAAGACCTCACTCTTACCAACTTCAACTCACATGACTGCCACATCATGCTTACGGTGTTCCTTCCAATTGTGATCAGATGTATCGGTCTGGAGTACGTTAAGATGGTAATAACATGCATGTGCTACTTCTTTAACCAGATTAAGGTCATCAATGAAGCTGAGCTGCCTGGCCTGAAACAATTCATCGCAGAAACTCTTTGTCAGCTTGAGATGTGCTTCCCACCATCTTTCTTTGATATTATGCCACACCTGATGATGCACATGGCTGATCAGATATAGGAACTAGGCCCTGTGTACCTTCATCAGATGTGGACGTACGAGTGGTTCATGTCGACCCTCAATAGATATGTGCATAATCGTGCTTACCCGGAGGGCTCTATGATCGAGGCATACACAACGGAGGAGGCCGTTAACTGGTGCACCAAATACATTAGAGACGGAAGGACGAGTGGGTTGCCCGTCCTTTTGCACGAGGGCAGAACCTCGGGGATGGGGTGCACAGGAAGGAAAGTACGCACTGATGTAGATGAAGAGACTCTGCAACAAGCTCATAATAGCACTCTCAATCAGTTAGTGGTCATGGAAGACTGGGTTCAGAAGCACGTAGATGAGATCCGCCTTTCTAGTGGTGGACGCGGGGAGATATGGGTACAGAAACAACACAACATCAATTTCACGACGTGGATCAAAGAGCAAGGCATATATGGAGAAACTAATGAAGCGAGGCTTGCGTCGGGCCCTCGAACCCAAATCACCTCGTGGCAAGGGTACGACATCAGTGGTTACATATTCCACACAAAAGAGAAGGACAAGAAGAGTGCCTCACAGAATAGTGGTGTTCGATATGAGGGCATCAATGATAAGACGAAGAAGATCATGACATAGTATGGGCAGATCGAAGAGATATGGGAACTTAACTACGGTGGTGACCTGCAGGTGCCTATATTCCGGTGTACGTGGGTAAAGCCGATGGCGGTTGTTGTGGATGATTTTGGGCTCACCACGGTGGAGCTCGACAATGTGGGGTACAAAGATGACCAATGGGTGGTAGCAAACCGCGTTGCGCAGGTAGCCTACTTCGTGAAGCCCAAAGAGACCAAGACGCATGTGGTGGTCTCAGGAAAGCAGAGGATCGTGGGAGCAGATGGAGTACAGAGTCCCGAAGAACACAATAATTACTCGGAGATGTCGCTCTTTACTGATCATGCAGCCAAGATCAAGCTCGTCGAGACCCGTGTCAACAAGACCAAGATGAAGCCTTGGTGCCGTCCCGATGGTGAGAAGAGGACTGTTGCCGGTCATTAAACACCAAATATAATCATCAACTATTCCATGAAATAATATAAAATGGATTACAAAGCATAGTTGTAGGTTTTGATTCTAACGAGTTCCACGAGTTTTGGTGTTCTCACTTGTGTTGCAGGAGTATGCAACTTTCCATCAAATAAAAGTATCTCAAATAAGGAATTGGACTGCACCATTGCGACGGGCTCGTCGAGACGATCAAAACAGACATATCATTTGCTTTATTTGGAGCCCAGAATCAAGAGATATCAACTCCAGATCGAAACATGCGTCATTGGGCCCTAAAAGGAGCAGGAAAACACACAAACGAAGCTGGGCCCAAGTGGGCTTGGGCCCAGGCCGGCCGACATCTCCTCCCAGGCCGGCCGGCCTCCCCCTACGGCCTCTCATGCCCATCTTCTGGAAGCTTCTTCCACCACCTTCAAGGATGCATCTTGACCGTACCTTAAGTCGGTTTGATCAAAGGGCTCATGTTTCTCCCACCGGGCTATAAATACAGGGCCAGACCCCTCTCCCTGGGGGCACCATATTATTATGGAGATGTAGAGGTGTCCCTCGAATGGATGACCTCTCATCTCTAGAAAATTAGGGCTAGACATTCCAATGTAGTAGATTAGTTCTAGTCGGGAGTTAGGAAGAGCGGAGCTGCGCCCCGGTTCTGAAAGAGTCTTCAGAGTCTTGGTATGTCTTTGTATTTATTCTTTGTAAGACTTATGCTTTAATATATATTTATCTTCTCTATTTACTTTATACCTTTCATATTATGTTTAGTATAGTTGTTATATCTTGGCATGGGATCTCCACTCGTATTGAGTGCTCTGGTTATCATATATGATTAGAATAGTAATCTTTAGTATAGACATGGTGTCTAGGCTAGGGTTTACCTGAGGTTGCGCTCAATTCCACGGTTAGTTATGGTAGCCCCAGAGGTGATAGCTCTGTTAGGCCTTCGTATTCCACCACGTTCGGGTTAATGTTTCGTAGAGCTTTTGGCAGCCTTCCCCAACTACTTTCTTGCCAGTCTTATTTGAGAGTTGGAAAGGTACTGCTGCTCCAAAGTGCTATTGTGTGATTGCTATATCTACCCATGAATTAGTTATACAGAACCAAAGTAATAGAGAAGTATTTAGGAACCTTGAGCTCTTCTGTTGTCCTCTCACTTTAGCTATCTACTCTTTTATCATAGAATTCTTCTGTGTGTCTGTGTCATTTATGCATAACTCCTATCATTTATCATTTACCCCTACTCTAGTCTAGTTGGTGTACTAAGTTAGTAGATACATGATGGTGAACTATCAATGTCTTTATCTATTGTTTCCCAGTGGTAAAATATAAATAACGATACCTGGAATACTCTCGGTAAAATGCTACAATGGTTTTTTACGTGAGCTTGCGGAATCCTTCATATTTTAATTGTGCATAAGAAATACCAACAAGCATTTTTGGCGCCGTTGTCGGGAAACAATTGGCGTAGAGATTTTGATAAAGATCTTGATATCTGCTAATCTAGTCTACCGCTAGCTTTAGTAGGATTACCCCCTGTTTTGTTGAGTTGTGGAATAAGCAGAATATCAACCGTTCCAATCTTCTGGTGAAATTCCACAAGAACAAGGCATGGAAGATATTGCAGAACCCAGGGTGCTTGAACATTCATGATTCATCAACATTGGAACCCTGCCATCTCACAGGTTCGTATAGACATATATATTATTCTAACCATATGTAGATTGAAAAAGAAAAGTCATCATCACATGAAAAGTTCATCACATGTGATGAACAAAAGACACTGCACAACTCGTAAATACCATTGTGAGTCATGGTAGTTTGATCAAGAAAAGTGAGAAAGTTTTGCTTATAGCTTTAAATTTGATGAGTAGTTATCTTGTTGCATTCCACTGCATATTTACTTTGAATAATTCATCCTTCCACTCCATCTCACATCAAATCCACAGTATGTTTAGATCCTTGCACACATGCATGTCACTTGCATATCTACTTAAAGATAAACAAACATTCTCATCATACATGATCATGCTTTTATCTCTATTTGAGTAAATCTCTATATGCTCTTATGCTACCTTGTTTGCTATAGTATGCTTAGGTTTGTAGTATCTTCATACATCTTTTAAATGAAGCATGGTGCTTAGTTTAGAAGTGGTGATTTTAATTCCAAAGCCTTTTAAATTAAGCATGGTGCTTAGGTTAAAATGTCTTCCTAAATCAAATTAGACGTGGTGTCTAGGTTAATTTTTGAACTGAAAGTATGCTTTAGTAGACACTGGATATTTTATTGGGCTAACCCCTACAGGAAACTCTCAAACTCAATTCGGGTAAGTCAAGAGATGAACTCACATCAAGAGACGAATCAAGGCATGTGATGAAGTCCAATAACTTCGCACAAAAGGAAGACACAACTCATTCTCCATGGAAGAGCTGTAAGTATCAAAGTTTACACACTTAATCCTTTGTTGCAAGTTACCTTTGCCTTGAATCATATAAAAGTGCAGCTACCAACAAAATTTGTTAAAAGAAATCTATGCTAAATTAATCCTAAAAGCCCATCCTTTTATTAGTATAGATGAAATTCACATAAATTATGGACAATAACCCACAATCCAAACTTGTTGCAATCCTTCGGGTATATGTCCACTAACATTTATGCAGGAAAGAAAGAATAAATGTCTGATCATGGTTCGAAACAAAAAGAAAGGAGAACAAGTGTATAAAAAGGACTAAGATGGAAAGAAATAGATGAAAGAACACTTCAACACCTTCTACACTTCACCATGATAGTGGATCAATCACCCTGCAAGGCATAAGGTATGTTTACCCAAGCCTCATATAACTTTAAACTGCATTCAACATCTTATACTATGTTGTTAATTGTCTTGATTATCCTTACCTTATGTCATGCTTAATTTGCTAAAACTTAAAACAAATAAAATACTTTTTTGGTTCACCTACATATTCTTGGTTCTATTTGAATAAATATCTTTAGTCTTTTGAACTTTCTTACTCTATTATAAGTATGCTTTAGAATATTACTTAAATATTATAACATCAAAGCATATTTGTATAAGAATTTGGTTGTATATATAGACTATCCTCTCCTCTATAAAAATATTTAAATCATATTAGGAGACTTTATAGAATCAAATCAAGGTTAGAGGTATTCTTCAAAATTATATCTTCGCTTTAACCTTGTTGGAAAATTTGAAATAATGGTGAATCATTTAAAACACGGGCTACAAGTTAATCTTTAACTCCTTAGAAACACTATCTATACTTTAAATAAATAGTATATTCCTTTGGGTATGTGTTGTCTACTAATCCCCTGCAGAGAAGAAATAATAAGAGAAGCAGAAGTCTAGAAGAGTGAGAAAGGATTACAACATATGAGACAAGATGCTAATAAACAACTCAAGATGCGAGGAAGGAAAAGACCATTGAGATTCAATCTATCCTTTACCACATGGTGTCATCATCTTAAAGGTAAGTGGTCATCATTCCCTCTTGATCTTAGAAGTACACATCATAGCACCATTCTCATGATCTCAATCTTAACCAAATGAGCTCAAATATGATATATCTTGCTTTTGGAAGATGATAGTCATCATGTTAATCTTAATAACTTATAAAGATGAACAATCCTTCCATAGGTTAAGTAACTTCACTCTTTTATCTAATAAACTTAAATGCCATATTTATACTTTTGATCTTCTCACTCATATTATAAATGAACAATGTAAAAAGACATCAATCTTATTGTGCCTAAGGTTAGAGAATGAATAAATTTCTGGTTCTGTTGGTGTTTTCCCACCAATAGAACCCATGCACTTGATCTCTACCTTGTCTTTATGAGTAGAACACACTTCAAGCAAAGTGTGGGGAGATTCCCAAATTCTACAAGTGGAAGTTCTCAATCACTAATAATGATGCACATAAGGTTGGCTTCAATATGCTAATAAAAAGAAAGGAAGAAGGTGGCACCACCATTGGAAGCGCCACTAGTGGAGACACCACCTCAATCCTCATCCTTAAGAGAAAACCGAAGTATTCAATTAATGAACCTTTGCAAGGAGAAGTCCAGTTCGAAGGACTCAAAACATCGAACCCTCGTCGTGAGGTAACATTGGTAGTTATCCATATTTACTTTCTTATATTGTATGGTTTATTTTCTTTTTAGCATATTTACTTTTCTGCACTATCACTGCATCAAGAAAAATAAATAAATAAATATTCATTTATCTTGTATCATAAAAAGCCCCATGTGAGAATCCCTTGCGGTATAGAGGCCTACAGGAGTTGTCTTTGTGGTGGCATAAAAATATCAAAAATATCATGCATACATGTTTTGCTTTTTCTGTATACAAAAATAGAAAATCCAAAAATATTAGATAAGCATCCTGCTGTAACCTTACCACTTGTAAAATATTTCTCAAGCTCCATAACACCTAATCCTCGAAACGGCTAACCACAAACTGTTTTATCCTAATCCGTTCCACGAGTTTTGGTGTTTTGTGAGGGCTTTTTGCAGGATGACTTCAAGAGCTAGTTACCCAGGTGCCCTCATCTTTACTCCTCGCTGTACACCTTCTTGACATATAGTTACCCATCGAGTGAAGAAAGTAACTTCTCGAGAGATGAGATCGAGATGTCCTTGGCAACACTTGCTCTCATAAGCATGAGCTCCTTCGTGAGGATCACTTATTTTCAATGCTCAACCACGACAACAACTAGCTTAGGGGAAGGCATCCTCTAGTTATCAGGTAAGTATACCTATGCGATTATCGAGTCTATTTTATAGTCATAAAATACCAAAAATATGTGGGCACATGAAGGTCCACATCTGTAGTCTTTTATGAGTCCATTAGTCTAAAATAAATAAAAAGATGAATAATAATTAAAACCAAATAAAGATAGTTTAGCTATTTATTAAGGTGTGATCATAGAGTGTGTTTACAATTCTATCTAGTTTAAAAGTCAACTGAAGAACAATAAAATTTTGTCTTGGAGATGATGAATAGTTGCTCTGTCGTAATTCCTTCTGAGTGCCTAGTTTTCAACCTAAATTCTCCCGTGTTTTGGGTATAACTGTTTTGATATAAGAATTTACTCTGAACCTGAAACTTGTGGAGGCATATGCTTAAGCTAAGTCTAGGTGATTGAGGGATATGATATGAGAAAGTTTGAGCTGTTATTTATTTTATTCCTAGCAATACTAAGTTCTGGAGATTTATCTTTTAAAAATTGAAAACCTTACATGATGAGCTCTTGTATGATAAAATTTGAATTCCTATCAAAGCCATATATGATATACATTTAGACTAGGGAAACCTTTGCTCATTTATGCTGCTTGCTTTGCATTGAGTTTAGTCAACCTTTGTTGTATACCTTATGAGAGTCTTGTCATGCTTTTTTAAAATCAAGATCACATACACACTCCATCCACATATGCATTACTCCTACTCTGGGGTAAGCGCAACCATTTTTCACTTTCATCTAGATCCACCTCAAAATTATTTTTCTCCTACACTAGAAGTAAACACCAAAAAAATACTATACCCCATAGGACAACCCTTGTTTAAATGCTACAAGTTCCTATCATTATCTCTCTAATCAGTTTGTATTTAAAGGAATGCATGTGGCTATGCAAAAAAAAGTATTAAAAAAAGAGAGAAGAGGGAGTAAAAAATGGACAAGTGTCCAAGCATTTAAAACAATGGGTACATAGATGCCCGCCTCCCTAAAAAAAGAAGAAAGAAAAAAAAGAGAGAGAGAAAAAGAAGAAGAATAAAGATAGCTCATGTTTTCCTGTGAAAGTTCTAAGTCCAAGAGAGAGATTTATTTTCAAAGAGTAAAAGTAGAATTAGGTTTAGCCACCATATATTCACCTATCCACCATATTTCATACACATGCACATCTTGGTTTGATTGTATGACTTGACTCTCTTTGGATCCATTATTTGACTTTACAATATATGAATTGCAAGTATGCTCATCCTTGTTTAATGCCACTCCTATGAGCTCCACTATAATCATTAGTTGTAGGAGGGCATGACAAAATAAATGCCTCAAGTGAGATCCGTAAATACCACATATTAAGAGACTGAGGGTGTCATACAATTAAGCTCTGAGTTTTATTTCAAAAACTTATAAAAACTCCGGCATATTGGTTGAGTGAAGAATTAGAGACATAGTGCTTGACTTGATTGTTCTATCTTTCAATTGCTCAAGACCCATGTGAAAGTTAAAGAGCTCCATAGCTACAGGTAAAATGAGTAAGTTTGAAAGTTAGAGCAGTTTTGTCTAATCCAGAGGAGAATTTCTGTTTGAAAGCATGTGTACTTTTGAGGAGTGAAAGCATTGTAGCAACTCCTGATTCAAGTTTAGTAGTTAGGCTTTGCTAAGGGACTAGCAAAGGGTAAGCTTGGGGGAGCTTGTTGACGGTCATTAAACACCAAATATAATCATCAACTATTCCATGAAATAATATAAAATGGATTACAAAGCATAGTTGTAGGTTTTGATTCTAACGAGTTTCACGAGTTTTGGTGTTCTCACTTGTGTTGCAGGAGTATGCAACTTTCCATCAAATAAAAGTATCTCAAATAAGGAATTGGACTGCACCATTGCGACGGGCTCGTCGAGACGATCGAAATAGACATATCATTTGCTATATTCGGAGCCCAGAATCAAGAGATATCAACTCCAGATCGAAACATGCGCCATTGGGCCCTAAAAGGAGCAGGAAAACACACAAACGAAGCTGGGCCCAAGTGGGCTTGGGCCCAGGCCGGCCGGCATCTCCTCCCAGGCTGGCTGGCCTCCCCCTATGGCCTCTCATGCCCATCTTCTGGAAGCTTCTTCCACCGCCTTCAAGGATGCATCTTGACCGTACCTTAAGTCGGTTTGATCAAAGGGCTCATGTTTCTCCCACCGGGCTATAAATACAGGGCCAGACCCCTCTCCCTGGGGGCACGACATTATTATGGAGATGTAGATGCGTCCCTCGAATGGATGACCTCTCATCTCTAGAAAATTAGGTCTAGACATTCCAATGTAGTAGATTCGTTCTAGTCAGGAGTTAGGAAGAGCGGAGCTGTGCCCCGGTTCTGAAAGAGTCTTCAGAGTTTTGGTATGTCTTTGTATTTATTCTTTGTAAGACGTATGCTTTAATATATATTTATCTTCTCTATTTACTTTATGCCTTTCATATTATGTTTAGTATAGTTGTTATATCTTGGTATGGGATCTCCGCTCGTATTGAGTACTCTGGTTATCATATATGATTAGAGTAGTAATCTTTAGTATAGACATGGTGTCTAGGCTAGGGTTTACCAAAGGTTGCGCTCAATTCCATGGTTAGTTGTGGTAGCCCCAGAGGTGACAGCTCTGTTAGGCCTTCGTATTCCACCATGTTCGGGTTGATGTTTCGTAGAGCTTTTGGCAGCCTTCCCCAACTACTTTCTTGCCAGTCTTATTTGAGAGTTGGAAAGGTATTGCTGCTCCAAAGTGCTATTGTGTGATTGCTATATCTACCCATGAATTAGTTATATAGAACCAAAGTAATAGAGAAGTATTTAGGAACCTTGAGCTCTTCCGTTGTCCTCTCACTTTAGCTATCTACTCTTTTATCATAGAATTCTTACGTGTGCCTACGTCATTTATGCATAACTCCTATCATTTATCATTTACCCCTACTCTAGTCAAGTTGGTGTGCTAAGTTAGTAGATACATGATGGTGAACTATCGATGTCTTTATCCATTGTTTCCCAATGGTAAAATATAAATAACGATACCTAGAATACTCCCGGTAAAATGCTACAATGGTTTTTTCGTGAGCTTATGGAATCCTTCATATTTTAATTGTGCATAAGAAATACCGACAAGGACCGTGGTAGCGTCGGCACCAAAATGAGTTATCATGTCACACATTTATGTAATAACTTATGTATTGCCTTTAACATTTATGAATTTTATTATGATGGAATATTTATGACTCACATATTTGTAAGCGGGACTCACATATTTATGACTCACATAAATTTAAAGTAATTTAAACCAAAACATAAACAAATTTAATACAAATTAATTAAACAAAAATAATTAATCGAGGCGGTTGTTCCTTGGTTAACTTTATTAACCTAGGCGGTTATTGTGACTCAACCGCCTTGGTTAATATTAACCAAGGCGGTTTTTCTTACTCAACCGCCTCGGAAAATTGCTCCCTATATAAGCAGCTTTCCCCCTTCAAAATTCTCAAGTCTTCGCCGTCCGCCTCCGACCCCGAAGGGCTGCCGAATGTTTTCCTCACCCGCCGCCCGACGCCGCCATCCGCCTCGACCGTGTGGCCGCCGGGGTGTGCGGCACTCCCACCTCGGCTGAGCCCCCCTCACCTCGACGGAGTGCCGCCGCCGTCCACCTCGACCCCCTGGCCTCACGAGCGCGGGATCTCTTTGGAGGAGCTGCCGCCGTCCGCGCCCCCTCCGTGAGCTCGACCCCGCCGCCCTGCACCACCGGGATCTAGATCCGGTGTCCCATCTCTGTCGAGCCGCCGGGATCCGCCCGACCCCGGCCGCTCTCCTTCCACGGTTCGCTGGGGACAGGAAAACCCTAGCGGCGCCGCCGTTTTCCTCGATCGCCGCCGTCCGCCATCGCCATCCACGCCCCCTCCCTGAGCGCCTCCCCGCCGCCCCCTCCACTACTAGGACTTGAAGCCGCCGTCCCCGACTTCGATCCACGGTGACCCCGCCTCTATCCGAGCATCGTCTAGGTTAGCGTTGGCCCGTCTCTGTCCGAGCATCCACCGGCACGTCTCTGTCAGAGCCGCCATCTCCATCCGCCGTCCATCTCTCCATGGTTCTTCCCCCTTTTGCTGGTTGCCTGTGATGCCTGTGATGCTAATTTCGGTATATCTACTTGCTGCCTGTGATGCCTGCGATGCCAATTTTCTGAGCAAAAATTATGCCACTACCTGTGATGCTAAGCACTGAGGTCTTGTTTACTAAGTTTGTTCCCAGTGATGCCCGTGATGCCAATTTGCTGGTTGGCTGTGATGCCAATTTGCTAAGCCCATTTTGTTTACTAAGTTTGTTCCCTGTGATGCCAATTTGCTGGTTGCCTGTGATGCCTTTTGTTTACTAAGTTTGTTCCATGCATGCCCGTGAATCGCACGAAGCTCACATATTCCATAAATGCACGATAGATTGGCACATGTCAAACTAACTGAGTAAACAGAGGTCATGGATTTTCTATTTTTTTACATGCTTATTCACCTGGATGCTTTATTCGTGCTAAATCCATCCTTAGTTAATTAAACCAATTCTGGTCTTCTTTATTCAGGTTCTGTTGTGCGATGTAATATCTTGGTGCACACTGTATCCAATTCAGTTAGTAATAATGCATATATAGACTTATGGTCTGCACAATATATTTAGGTAGTATTCCCATTAAATCTGATGAGTCTTACTCAAATTTTGTAGTAACTTTTTTAGTAAGGTATTGAAGGATTCAATGAAATTGGCTGCACGTTATAAATTGGCTGTGCCTTCAAGTCTCTTGCATAAACTGTAGCTGTTATTATATACTGAACAAAACCTGCATAAACTGAAACAATCTCTCTTGCTCATTTATTTTTTGCACTCAACAAAATAGGTAGCCCACAATTTGTAATGTCTTGGTGCACACTGTATCCAATTCAGTTAGTAATAATGCATATATAGAGTTATGGTCTGCACAATATATTCAGGTAGTATTCCCATTAAATCGATGAGTCTTACTCAACAAAATAGGTAGCATACAATTTGTCCCTCTATACAGATCTATGTGTTTAAGATCTTATTACCTTCTTCATAGTTAAGCTAAAAATGTGCTTTTCGCCCATTTTTCGCAAACAACCATTTTTTTTAATTTGGCTCGTTATTGTTATAATCTGGTGTGTTGCTTTTTACTATCGGTGGAAATGGGGTTTCAACCTATTCAAATGTGCTAAGGCAGTGGCATATGCAATGATGTTCATCTTTTTTTTTTTTTTGAGGCGTGGCTATGATGATCAAATGCCCCTACTTGTAATTAAGTTGCTAAACTAGGATGGCTTGTACATCATACAAGCAACCAGTTTAGACGTAATGTGATGACAATGGGGCAAATCTAAGCCAAATTTACACATTATTTTGTACTTTTCTTCAAATTTTGTACTTTTCTTCAAATTTTGTACTTTTCTTCAAATTTTGTATACATACTTCAATGTAAATGAAAAAAATGATGTAATCTTTTAAGAGGAGGAATATAAGAGTGAGATGCTTCATTTATATAAGTGTGATGTTTCCTTTGTGATATGCTTCCTTTATATGACAATGTCTCCTTCATAGCTTCCAATGGCTAACGAGCCTAACGATGAAGGACAATGGCGCCAAACCTAGTCCTTATGAGAGTCACGATGAAACGTCATCATCATCAGGCAACTCTATCGAGTACGAGAAGGAGGTGCCAACACCTTTGCCAGAAAAGAAGCGCAAAACAGAGGACGAGGATGACCCAAACTATAATATAGAAGATGATCTGGAGTACATGCATAGGGCTTCAACACGAAGTTCTCGCATGCAAGCACGATACCATCCAGAAGATGATACCAAAACTCAAAGGTGTGACGTACGTATATAACTACTAGCTTAGCATCGAGGCGCTCGCATAGGTATATAGCTAATAATGCTTGTTGTGCTCGACAGATACCACTGGTGCCTCTGCGCTTGGAGTTCCACGATGAGGGAGAGGAGGGTGGAGAGGGGCATGCATCCGTTCCCACCCCAAGCTCTTCATCTGCACTAGGCAGTTTCAAGAGTACTGGCAAGAGTGGCAACAAGTCAGACTTAAAGAGGGGCCAACACGGTAGGCACCAAGTGTCGAGCAAGATGCATGTCATACACCAGATAGGCCCGCATGGAGAGCCCTTGCTACCAGAAACTGTGATAGGCACGTTCAGCAACCAGTTCTCCTATATAGCTAGGGAGCACGTGCCTATCACCTACTTTGATAAAGTGTGGGGAGACGTGAAGAAGCGGTTCGAGTATCCTCCAGACCAGTACAACGAAGCTCTATACAGGAAGCATGCACTAGCGGTTGCAGGAAAAGCGCTTCACAACTTGCGCTCCACACTGAACAATGAGTACGTGAAGATGGGGAAGACACCCTTTGAAGACTATAATTTCATCAAGCGTCACGTCTCGGACAAATTTATAGAGAAGGTGTCTAACGAAGGCTCAAAGGAGAAGAGCAAGAAGTACTCTGACCTCGCAAAGAGGAATACGCTCCACCACCACTTGGGTATGACAGGGTATGCCGCTAAGAGGCCGAAGTGGCGGCAGGAAGAAAGTGAGGCAGGCTGGCTGTCGGTGCGGGACGATCCGTTAGCGTGCCTCGACACCGAGGGCACGTGACTACTTCAAAGCCCGTCGGCCGAAGAGGCTAAAGGATGGCAGAACCAAGTACAACGAGCCAGAGACCGAGGAGGCAGAGAAGGCTGTGATCGTGGTAAATAAGGCTAAGGAAGAAGGGTTGTTCGAACCTCACAGGGATCATGACGTCTTGACCGAGGGGCTTGGAAACCTGGAGCACCACGGCCGTGTACGGGGCATGTCCTCGAGGCAGAGCTGGAAGACCGTGGAGTCCTGGCAATCCGACGCTGCCTCATACCGCACGAGGCAGGCGTACAAGGAACGGCTCATCCAGCAAGGCCGTGATGCGGAAGGAAATGATCATGGGGTCAATACAGGAAGCTTTCACGAGCAACGACCCTAAGATGGTGGACCTACGGTCGCAGATGCTTCGACAGGCTGGCATCCAGCTACCGCAGCAGATGCAGTCGGGTACCTCACAACACCAAAGGTACCCGGTCGATGAGATCAAAAACCCAACAATGTGCAAGCTCCTGGTGCCCTATGGCCGGATGAGGAAGACGAAGAAAGAAGTGGGGGAAGGAGAGGTAAAGCCGCCAAACGATGAAGATTGGTACGACGGCAAGCCGATCCCGCCCGACTACACCTTAGTGCTCTTGGTGTACACTAAAGATGAATTCGATCAAGATGAAATCGATATTCCCACTGAAAGTGGTGCAACATCGCTCGGCCAAGCACTCGGCGACATCATGCTTTGGAACAAAGCTGATATCGTGCTGAAAAAGGAGACATCGTCCTCGCAGCCGTCATCGTCTCCCCCCGGCGGCGGCCCAAGTGATGACGACGACGACGGTGGCAATGACAACGATGGAGTCTTAGGCAGCAGTCCTCGACGGAGCCCATCTCCCGACAAAGCCAACCCACAAGGAGATGCAGGGGTTGCATCAGGGTACAACACGCCGCCTCCAAGTCATCCCAAAGAGTGCCCTTCGGCGCCGATGAAGCCAACAGATGAGGAGGACAATAGAGGTGCATCAGGGCACGACACGCCGCCTCCAAGCCAACCCAAAGAGTGCCCTTCGGCGCTGGTGAGGCCAACAGATGAGGAGGACGACAGACCCCCGAATATACCCCTTGCAAATTGGAGGGCGTACAAAATCGCAAATAGTCTTCCTTTCTCAATGGCATTCGATGGGTATATATGCTAACACACTTTCCGGCTTCTCACAATTATAGAGTATGTGTGTCTATGATGGTGCTAACAACCTTTGCACTCGTCATGATTACAGGCCGCGAACACCACCGTCAATCTGGCCACTATCTCCAGACTGCCCCCACAACTACGAGCATGGCAAGTTCATGTTGCCCTTGGGTCAGCTAGTCCAGGAGGAGACATGGGAGGTTCGACGGTTCCATCTCTGGTATATGCATGCTGCCAAGTTAGGAATGAAAGATTTCATTATGAGGGTCCCCAAGGAGTACTTCCACTTGGAAGAGGATTGCTTTCTCCCTGTGACCTTCCACGACATGCATAGGATGCTGCGGCGCAAGAACCTTGATGTCGCCTAAGTCACCCTTTTTGCATTGTAAGTTGTTATACCATTGCATCGTTGTACCTATGCCCTCTTTAATCAATACAACAATGCTTGCAGGATGCAATCATATATCAATCAGGAGATTAGGGATAATGTTATCTACCTGTCTCCTATGCATATTACCCAGCGGGCCATCATTGGCTATGATATACCGGATTTAGATCCGCAGTTGGTGAACTTGACCCCCATGCAGTGGGTAGAAACCAAGACATGCCTACGAAGTGAGATAAGGTATAGAAAGGGACAGTACATCCTTCAAGCCATGAAGAAGGTCGAGGAAAATGGGTGTATCCTTGCCACCCATCAGTTCGGGTACATCAAAATGATTCTTCCAATACGTATACCACCCATAGGGTTCACCTCTTCTTACATTTCAAGAGTTGAGATCCAAATTGTTTCGATGGTGCAGCTTGGGCGTCATGGGGCACTGGATTGTATTTATGATCTTCTCTCAAGATGGAAAGGCTATTGTATTCAACTCCTTGAGGAAAACGGACAAAAGCGCATCCAAGTATTTTGAATTCTGTGTCCGATAGTAAGTGACATCACATTGATTTACACGCATAAATCGTATCAAATTTATTGTTGACACGAGTGGTTTTCATACAGTGCTTACAGAAAGTACCTTGAAGACCCCAACTGCTTGGATCAGAGGTCCAAGAAAAAGAGGTTGAAATACAAACACGTACTCAAAGTGAGGCGATAATTCTCGGTAACTATATATATATATATCAAGAATCTCATATGTGCTAGTACGTCATCCATCATGCTCTCCATATGGCCTAACTATTTCATATTACGAATATAACGTGCATGCAGTGCGCTAAACAACCTGGAGGATCGGTTCTATGTGGATACTATGCTTGTGAGTACCTTAGGGCGTATGGGAAGTACAGCGACAGCTACCGACAGCTCAAGAAATCAACGGGATGGTGGAAGAGGAGCAGGATCGATAAGATGATCATCGGTCAAATAATATCCGACATTTGCAAGTTTGTAACTGACCAATGTTGTCATGTCGATGGCAAGTTCTTCTACGAAGGGAGCGAGCTAGCGACAGAGGACAAGTACGAGAAGCTACGCAAATGGAGAACAATACTAGACATAAGGGATTATGTGTTGCCGGACATCTTCGGCTAGGTGATCGACCTTAGCTTGTGATAAACTTCTCGTGTCGCTTATGTGTATGTGTTTGACTTCATTTATTTGTGTATGCATGTAATTTGAACTTCATGTTGGAACTTCAAATGATGTTTGATATTAGATCTCTTGTAATATATGTTTAGCTTTTAAACGCTTATTCTATGTGTTCCATCTGATCCGTATTTGCTATATTTGATGCTACTTGTATTTTAAAATATTAAATAATTAATATATATTATCTAAAAATATTTTTTTAATTTGGAAAATAATAATAGAGGTGGTTAGGTTATAATAACCGCCTCCATTAATCACCTAACGAGGCGGTCAAATTATAAAAACCGCCTTGGTTAACACGTTAACCGAGGCGGTCAAGTAACGATAACCGCCTCGGTTAACATGCATGTTGACATTTCTAACATCACTTCGCGTTAAGTTGTCATCCCTAACATGATGCCAAAAATCTTTGGAAAGAATCTACACTTGTCTACTCTAAAAATAACGATATAGAATATATACGTAAGCGCCTGAGATAATTCTTACATTTGTAGCATTTCACTGGTAAGATTTTCAAGTATCGTTGATTTGTTTTAAGCCTAAAGGAAAAACTCATTTATTGCGTTGGATCTATCTAAAAGGGGATAGAAAAAATTATGACTATGACTTTAAATGTGCAAACCTATAGTGATCAACCACTCTAATGCTTTTAGCAGGGGTGAGTCAAGACAAACAATAAAGATAAAGATAAACATAAACATAAAATAATAGGACTTTCCAGAGACACAGATTAAAGACTCAACTAATATGATTTGGTCAGACAGGAGATTCGGCTAAAGTAAAGAACTTCTAGATTATCCCTAAATAATAAGTCTACAGATCACACCAATATACACACTTTCATCTATAGTATAACCAATTCAGAAAACAACATAAGGAGCAGCAACTAGGGAGGATATTGAGACATAAGTCACCTCCTTCGCGACCGCGCTCTACTAGCCTACATGCGAGGGGTGGAATACAGAGGAGTCAATAGGCCTGTACGCCTACGATCTACCATACTACACGGCACATCAGGATGCAATCATAGGTATATATGATATCTAAGCACCATGCTTACATAATACATACCACCTAACCCACTCGAGTATTGAATTAGGCGCTTTACGAACATATGACTATAGTCATCACCAATCATAACTATATCAAGAAGGCAACTAGAGCAAACTAAGAACTTGATAAGTAGTAATATAATAATTAAGAACAAAGTTATAAACAAGATACAAATTACCAATCTCTTGACTGCAGATCGGAAGCTCCGAGCGAAGCGCCCAACTCTACTTGAACCTTGCTAGCTAAACCTAATCTAGAACTTGAAGAACTGGAGCTCTAATTCTAATCTCTGGAAACCCTAGCGTCTAGTTTAATCTTGATAAATGAATTGAGGCAAAACCCTAATTACTCCTAGGGGATGCAGGCACATATTTATAGCCCGGTGAAGGAAACGATGGCCGTTGGATCAAACCGACTTCACGTAGGGCCAAGATTGATCCTCAAAGGCGGTGGAGGAACACTCCAGAAGCTGGCAGGTGGGACCCACCAGGGGGTGCCAGGCGGCCTGGCCAGTGGGGCCGGCCGGCCCCACCTCTCCGTGGCATGGGCTCCGCTTTCTTCTACTGTTTTCTGGAACCTTCACGAGTCCATTGCATATATTTTCCGTCACGGTTAAGTTTCGTGCAAATCATGCAATTAAATCCCCCAAATTCTCTTTTCTAAAATAATCCTGTAGAAAATGGAAAATCACCAAAACTCATAGAAATTGTTAGTTATAACCCCTATGTTTTCTAGTGATGATCTCTTTGATGCATTTAGTTGACGGTTAAAAATGATCGTTATCTACCGTCAACAATGCATTAACCGAGACGGTTATTATAACCTGAACACCTCGGTTGATATGTTAACCGAGGCGGTTGGGGAACCGCCTCGGTTAAGGCCACGATTAACCATGACCTTATATTCGAGGCGGTTAGGTTAACCTAGAAAAACCGCCTTGGTTAAGTTTTTACGTAGTAATAAGTACCAAGGTGTTGCATCACAAAACTGTTACAATCACCCCAAGCTACAACTTGCAAATATTTCTTATGATTCTAATAATTATTTTGCAAGTTCTATGAACTCTCATGTTGGTGTTGCTAGTTATGATAATAGTAGATATGTTGCATTGGCTAATTCTTATGTTGTTAATGGTCCTCATTATGTTCAAGAGCCGATGTCAACTATGAATTCATTGAGTCTGAATGTATCTAGCAACATACAACATGTAAATTCTTATTCATCGGCTATAAGCTCACAACATGTGGTTCCATCACAAGACATGCTGATGAATGAGAGAATTGGCTATGACAATGCTAATTATTTAGCCAATTGCTATCAAAATTTAGCACCATATGCCAATGCGTCTATTTATAATTTGGCTTCAAATGTTACTCCAAACTCAAGCCGAATTAATAAAAAGTCGATAAGGCATTCGAAAGTGCGAAAGTCTATGATTCGGCTTTACAAGTTACTAATAATTATAGCCGAATCAATGAAAATTCAGCAATGGGCGTGCATGCAAAGTATCATGATTTGGCTTCATATGTGTTGGTATTTCTAACGTCATTACTAATTAATGAGATTAGAAACACATGGTATTAAATTAACTTGTCATTAGCAACTACCCACTTATCTATCACCAACATTCCTAAGCATGAATTAAGTTGTCATCCCAAATTATAATGCTAAGGAATAAATATAGGTTTATATATATATATATATGACTAGGCAGAAATATAGATATAAACTAGAAACGGTTCTGCAAGCGGACAGATAATTATACCATTGTAGCATTTTACCTAGGGAGTTCTACCAGGTTGTCGATTTATATTTATACCACTGGGAAAGCTTGGATAAACTCTAATCTATTATATTGATAGTGAATTATATACAATGAATAATGATATTACCAATGTCATCTACTCTACTCATAAAAGGCAGAGGTCACAAGATAAATATAGATAAATATGGGTGATAAGTATAATCAAGCATCATAAATGTATAGATAAACATCAGAGCACTTTCTAGTTATAATCATAGTTAGCCAATGGATAAACTAAGGAATAACTGTCTAAGGTAATTCTATAACTACATTAATGCATACTCTAATTAGTGCAATTACATCTAGTAATCATCATTAAATTAGTCCTATATCATAATCACATGTAAAGGGCATCATCTAGGAAGGATGTGAAACAGAGTCATCACCCAACTTTGTGACCGCGCCTGCTTGCCTATGTACGGGGGATGGACTATAGAGGAACCAACGTAGCTGTCACCTGCGCGGACTACCACACGACCCGGCACATCAGGGTGCACTCGCAGATAAATAGAATATCTAGACAGCACGTCTACATATTCTCTACCATCTACCCAACGATCGTTTGGATAAACGCTATACGAGCAATTACATAAATTCAATATGATCAAACCAACTATACCAAACATATAATCAAAGTAGACAATGACGATTGTAATTAAGAACATATGAACTATTAAAAATAAAGTCTCCCTAATCATAATGAAGAATACAATAAGAAAGAAAGAACTAGAACTACACCGAATTCCTGTGCTCCAGGCAGACGCCGGGGGCTCCAGATCCCGATAAAGAACTAGATCTTCTCTACTTCTAATCTAACTAAACTAGAACTATGAACTAGAAGGCTCTTGATGAACTTGAGGGCCTCTTGATGCTTGAAGGCTTGAGGCTTTGATGAATAATGATGGTGTGTCTCTAGGGGGGTCTGCCTCTTTATTTATAGTCCGGTGGGATGAACGTGCGCCGCAGGATCAAACCGACTTAACCAAGGGCCGACATGCATCGTGGGAGGCGGTGGAGGAAGCTTTCAGAAGACGGCGGCCAGAAACCCTAAGGGGCGCCGCCCGGCGCTATTGTGGGGCCGGCCGGCCCCACCTAGTCTCCTCTGCGGGGCCCGCTGCTTCGGGTGTCTTCTAGAACCTTCTCAAGTCCGATAACGCCCTTTGCCGTCGCGGTTAAGTTTCGTGGTAATTATGCACTCAAATCCATGCTTTTATGGAATAATCCCTGGAAAATACTGAATATGCAAAACACGTGAAAATTGTCAGTTAAAACCACAGACTAGTATGTATTCATATATCCTTTCATGTCTAAAGTTCTAATAAAAGTTGACGTTATCCACCGTCAACAGTATATTGCTCTCAAATCAAGCTGAATCGATGAAGATTTAGCCCATGCTAGAAATCCATATGGCTCCTCTAAATGGAAGGTGCCCGCTTATCATAGACCATATCCATTGTGTTATAATTACTTAAAAGATCCTGATGGTTGGTGGGTACCTGATTTTTATAAATTTAGTGGTGAAGATGGTAAAACTGCTACGGAACATATTAGAATATATCTCTCAGAGTTGGGTGATTTCAGTAAAGAAGACTACATAAGAACAAGAAATTTCCTTTATCCCTCACCGGTATTGCCTTTGCGTGGTTTACATCTTTGCCTCAATGTACTATTTGTTCATGGTCTAAATTAGAGAAGCAATTCTATGATTACTTTCAAAAGACCAATGTGAAAAAGTCAATCACTACTAAGTCATCGGCTAAAAGTGGATTATTAGTAGACATGAAAGCAAGTCTTGCTATCGAGAAGCATGAGAAACACAAGAAACCAACTAGACTTGATTTTTCAGGAGCTAAAGGGGTTGTGTACTTATCTACTAATTACTATATTATTGATAGAGATCAAGCCCCAACAAATGAGAAAACAGAGCTACACGCTTGCTCGGGAATCGGTGAGCCGACTTCAAAGTCGGTTGAGCCGATTATTGCATGCCATGAGTCGGGTAAGCCAACTTTCCGGTCGACCAAGCCGACCGACTCAAGCTCTGCGTTGCTTGCTAGTGCCCAAGTCGACCTAGCCGACTTCCTCTATTCCAACAGTGGCCAAAGCGCTTTTGGGCAATTTAATTCCTCTTGTTGATTCTTTTCTGGAGATGAAGAGGAACATCGTTAAGGACATATGCTTCTCCAGTATGATCAATAAGATACAAGGTACAAGTATTTTACCAAATTCTCAATCTGGTCATCTTTCAATTGTTACATGTATTGGTAACAATTTTGATACTAGTTTTAAAAGACCGAATAAGGAAGGTACTTTACTTATTGATGATAAACTAAATTCAGATTCTATCGGCCAACACATTGTGCCATACGGCAAGGCCGATAGTGATAGTATGTCAAGGTTAAAAATTCTAAAAGTAGTTGCAAAGGTGTGGCGAATGGATTGATGTTAAATCTGATCCCTTAAATGCGCTTGGCTTTAAAACCGTCTCCACAAAAAGAATCGGTTGAAGAAATCAAAATATGCCTTTGACTTTACCTTTTGTGATCATGTGTTTGATATCTTGCTTAAGAATAATTTTATTAGAATCATTGGTCACAATACTTTGCCATCAGTTCAAAACTTAGAAGGGCTTACATATTGCAAATGGCACGATTTCTATGATCATAATACTTGTAATTGCAATATGTTTCGTCGTACAGTCCAATCGGCCATTGATAAAGGCCGATTGAGATTTTCTGAAGCTCAACAAGTGGACCAATTGAGTTCAATTGGTCTTGATGGTGAACAGGTTTTGAATCGGCTTGCATTAGTCGATTCACTCAAAGTGCAAAGCTCAAGTGCCCATGAGAGAGATGTAGAGCCCTCAAGTGAAGATAAGATTGCTGTCTAAGAAGTGCAAATTAAATATGTTTCAGAGGATAGCAATGTCGCTATAATTTCAAAAGACACTGGGGGGCAGGTGAAATCTCTCCAGCTAGAGCAAAAGCCGATTGATCCAGTTAAGCAAGGAGAATGGGCTGAGGATTCTTCTTTGGGGCATGCCTACCATAATGGAAAAAAGAAGAAGAATGGTCATAATGCTAATGGAGGCAAAGCTCATGACAGGCAAAAAGATAGAAGACCGAATCTTAGCTTTGAAGAGCTTCTAGCTAAATATGAGAAGATAGGTAAAGCAAATATTGTGAATCGATCAAAGAAGGTTCATCCATCAAGATTGCCTCCAAAACACAAGTCTCAAGAGAAGAATTGACAAGGAGATAGATCTCACACAGTAGCAACATATTCTCTTTTTGAGCAGCTAATTCTCATGTCTTATGGACCACAACCCGCATATTTTCATCCTTATTTATCTTGGGGTTGGTTTGATGAAGAGACACATGTTCCATCATATTTTAGGCCACAATATATACAGTATGCGGCTCCTAGATATTCACAAAGATCATTATATTATAAGGACTATTTGATCAAAATCGGTCTAGAGCTCAACCAAAGAAGAAAGTGGTAAAACAGGTTTATCGTGTAAAGTATGATGGCCGAAAGAAGAAAAGTTCAGATCTGAGTTCAACTATTGAAAAGCCGATTACATTGCTAAAAAATCAGGCTATTAATGGCAAAGGCATTGGAGAATCATCTATTGATATGCTAGATGCCAAATCTGAACAAAGAAAGGTGAAAGCGCCTAAAAACATGAAAGAATTGCCGCTGTCCAAAATTGAAACAAAACCGAGATGTTCAACCAGTTTACCAAAATGGCAAGAAAGCAAGTTATAAAAGCTTAGTGTGTAGAGAAGCTAAAAGGAAAAGGCTTGGCATGGGTTCCTAAAGGAAGTGTTCAAACTCACAAGTATGATGCTCAAGAAAGTGGTGCGTCGAAGATGAAAGAGAGAAAAAGATTCAAGAAACAATTGTAAAGTTCGAGATTTGCACCAAATCATCAAAATCTTTGGTCTTTGCATCATCCGTCTTCTCTGCCTATGTTTATGTGGAATTCATCTCATGGTATGTATAGTCATCCCTCAACTCCTTATTTTGATCCTTGGTGTGGATCTTTATGTTATGGAGGGTTGCCAAATTATTATGCCTATCAAAGATCAAAAGCCAAAATATTTTATTTTCGCTATGCATGCTCATGTGAATGAACTCATATGGCCGATACTTTGCTATTGCCTTTAGCATAAAAATATAGCCGATAAATGCTTGTAACCATCGTGCTATTAGAAAAGTCCCCATAGAATTTTCTTTGATGGCTTTAAGGCCCGGGGGCATGATATGTATATTTTACTTCATGGATATGACAATATGATTAATAGGCTTGAAAAAAGGGTCAATGTGTTGGCATGATCATTATTTCTCGTAATCATGCTATTTGAGACCAAGCCGATTAGAATTATATTTACATCAAAATTCAGGCTGAATACGTAGTTTTCTTATTCGGCTTGGCCATGTTGCCATCCTTGAAGTACGACATATTGAGGCCTGTGGTGGTTCTTTACTAATGATGCAGTAAGCCGCTGCTATGTTTTGGTGTTTTAAAGAATGATATAATGTATACTTTGATGAGTGCCTTGATATCATTGTTTCTTTTGCTAAATTTCAAATTTGGCATATTCCAAGGCATGAAAACTATATGGCCAATATGTTAGTTCAACAAGCATCGGGCTTTGATGTCAGTGGACTTAATTTTTATATTCAAGAAAGACCGATGCATCAAGATTCCAATTTTTCTATGTAGGTATTCTAGAACCGGCTGAGCTGGTTCTAGAAGTTGGCCAAGCCAGCCATTCGGCTAAGCCGGCTTCCCCAGCTGGCTTAATTGATTCATCCCACGCAGCAACCCAGCTGGCTAAGCCGACTGCTCCAGTCGGCCTAGCCGACTCCCTCGGAGTCGGCTCAGATATTTCGCTCGATCAAGCTCCAAATCGGTCTAATATGATTCCTAGTGATGATGTGACCAATTCAGGAGATTAGAGGACTCCCTTGTTGATGTATTTGCAGGACCCAAGTCAAAAGTTGATAAAAGTGTTCGGCAAAGTGCATTCAAATATACTGGTGAGCTTTACCGGTGAACCGCCGAAGACTTGTTTCTTAAGTATTTGGGAACTGATCAAGTAAGAGTGGCTATGGGAGAGGTCCATGAAGGCATTTGTGGTACGCATCAATCGGCTCCAAAGATGAAGTGGTTATTGCGTCGGGCCGGTTTTTATTGGCCTACTATGATGACCGATTGCTTTCGATACTACAAAGGGTGCAAAGAGTGTCAGAGGTTTGGTAATATTCAGCTTATGCCTACTATGATGCTTCATCCTATGATCAAACCATGGCCTTTTCATGGTTAGGGGCTAGATTTCATTGGCCAAATTCATTCCCCATCTTCAAAGGGACATCGCTTTGTTTTGGTTGCTATAGATTATTTTACTAAGTGGACCGAGGCAGTCCCATTAAAGAACATGACACACAAAGAGGTGATTGAGTTTATTACTGAGCATATTATTTATAGATTTGGTATTCCTCAAACATTGACAACCGATCAAGGGACATCATTTATTAAAAGAAGTAAGAGAGTTTGCCGGATCATTTAAGATTAAGCTTCTCAATTCATCTCCATACTATGCTCAAGCTAATGGTCAGGCTGAGTTTAGTAACAAGACTTTGATCAAGCTTATTAAAAAGAAGATTGAGAATCATCCGAGGAGGTGGCATGAGATTTTGTTTGAAGCTCTATGGGCACATCGCATATCAAGACATGGTGCTAAAAAGGTTACTCTTTTTGAGTTAGTATATGGTCAAGAAACTGTGTTACCCGTCGAGGTGAATTTGGATGCATATAGGCTTGCTAAACAAAATGATTTATCTGTTGTTATATATCATGATATGATGATGGACAATATCGATGAGGTGACTGATAAAAGGTTAAAGGCTCTTAAGAAGATTGAGAAAGATAAAGCTCGAGTTGCCAAAGCATACAACAAGAAGGTGAAAAGTAAATCTTTCCAAGTTGGAGAACTAGTATGGAAGACCATACTACCAATTAGATCAAAGAACAATAATTAAGTTTGGCAAATGGTCACCAAGCTGGGAAGGTCCTTGTAAAGTGATCAAAGTGATATTTGGAAATTCATATATGCTAGAGACATTGCAAGGTGAAAGTCTCCCAAGAGCAATAAACGGAAGATACTTGAAAAGGTATTTTCCAAGTATTTGGCAAGAAGCCTAAATGCTTTCCAAACAATGGCCGATACATGTATCGCCCTTAGAATAAAAATGGTCGATGTATACATCGCCCTTAGTCGCTGGATAGCCGATGAGATGGGCATCGTTGCTATTTGGTTTTGAATTGTGTTTTTAGGTTCATGCATCATTCACCTGAAAACAGGGGGCATGTGCTGACAACTAAAATTGTCTATTTTTATGAAGTTGTCAAAATGTTGATTTGATCTCACCATTGTGTTCCTCTCGTCGAGATGGTCAAAAATCATATATGGAATGCCCGATTTGGAGATCGGACGAAGAAGTTATGGCCTCGGGAAAATGCTATGATGCTGACCCAGAACTTCCGGTCCGTGATCAGAACTTTTAGTCCGTGACCAGAAGTGCCGGCCTGCGCCAACTCCGGAGCTCCGGAAACTTCCGGTCTATGACCGGAAGTTCCGGTCCAAGACCAGAAGTTTCGGTCCGAGACCGGAAGTTCGACCGGAAGTTCCGATAGACCTCATCAGTTCGTATCTGGTCTTTCTGGTCACGGCCTGAACTCTTCCAAACTCATAGGAAACTTAGAAAATAAGTATTAGAGTGGTTTTCTACTAGGATAAGACCACCCCCCTCTATATATATGAGAGGATCATGGCCGATTGAGTACCCATCTATCCAATCGTCAAAACACATCTACTACACTCCTTTTCCAACCTCATGTTGTTCATCCCTTGATCCAGGCGACCAAGGATGGCGCCCTAGGCTTGCCAGCCGACCTAGGGCAACCCGGCGACGTCCTTGCCCTGACGGGGTCCCTCCCGGGCGAGAGCTTCGATGGTTCCTTTGCTAGTTTGCCTGGAAACTCGCCGTTCTTCGTTACGTAAGCGCGATTGGTTATCCTTTGGCGGTTTGCTCGTAAACCTCTCCATTCTTCACCGCGTAAGTGTGATTTCTTGCTGCGTTCTTCAGTCCGTGGCGGCCCAGGCGTTCAAAGCCCTAGTTGATGTGTGATCCGGGATCAATTCAGCGTCAACAGGAAGGCAGTGCCCGATCATGTAGCCATCTCGGGATAGACGTGTCCGTACGCATGCTCAATATGGCAATAGAGTGGGAAGAGTCAGTCACATGACCTCTGCTTTGGGTTAGGTGCGGCCATACCCGCCCCTGTCGAGTTGATCTGGTTAGGTACGTGTTGGTATAAATTAACTGCACCCTATATTATAATTATTATCAGATTATCCGCAAGCGCACAGATATATACTGATCAGCACTTCACCAAGATCAACCCAGTTTTAATATCGAACCCAAAAGAACAGTTGTGATTTATGACTAAGTCTATAACTCTTAATCTAAAGGGGCACAAACAATCTAGAAACTATTAAAAATGAGGAAATAGCTAATGACTTCTAGTTCCGACAACCGGTAAGCTTTGTATAATACCGTCTAACTAGGCAAGTAACCCGAATTAGAGCCGAAATCAGAGTTCTCTTCTACTAGGCACCTATAAGCCTATCAGTCCTATCAACGGGAAGTGGACTACAGAGGATTCAATGAAGCTATAAAGTCACTTTCGCGAGCTACCACTATCCGGCTAATCAGGGGACATCTACAAGCAACCATAGCCCAGACACCACGTCTACGCTACGAATCACTACTTTGACCTAGGAGCTACCCAAATCAAAGTACTCAATATGAGTTACAAACTTAAGAACGAATAAGAAAAATTGCTTACTTGAATCAGAATGGTGATTACAAAAGTACCTCAGAACGCAGCTCTGGACGAGGAAGCTGAATCCAGACGAATACAGCTATGAAGAAGCTCCGACAGGTCGGGACTCCTCCTAATCTCTACTCCTCTATTCTATCTCTCTAATCTCTATCTTGATTGCTAGCCTAGATCTATTGGATATCTATCTAATGCTCAAGCTCTTCAGCTCTTGATCTGGCCTCTTTTCAGGAGGGGTCTGGCCCTTTATTTATAGCCCGGTGGGATGAATACGCGCCGTTGGATCAAACCGACTTAACAAGGGGCTGAGATGACTCCTCGGATGCGGTGGAGGAAGCTTCTAGAGGGGGGAGGCAAACCCTAGCGGGGGGGGCCGCCGCCCGGCCGAGGTGGGGCCGGCCGGCCCCACCGTGGCTCATTCCGCCGGTCCCGTTGCTTTGGGTGTCTTCTAGATCCTTCCTACGTCCTGTTGGTGATATTTTCCGTCGCGGTTAAGTTTCGTGATAATTATGCACTTTAATCTCTCTTTTAAGCTTTTCTGGATAATTCCTTAAAAAATCTATAATTCACCAAAACTCGTAAAAATTATTAATAATAACCTTATTCTAGTAGATATTCATATATGACACGAGGGATAATTGATAATAGAGATTATTCATTAATAGGTGTCAATAGTACGGAGGTTACGTTGCAGTGTGTAGCTTCACTATCAAGATTCTCCCGTATGCAAAATATAGACATCGGAATGATTAAAAAATTGATGCGACATGGCCCGATCTTCCGAGAGGTATTGGTAAGTTCAATTTGTGGAGAACTCGGCGTTGGCGATCCGGCATCAAATCGGATTACCGCGATTCGAACCCCGCAAACCGTTACACCATCTTTGCTCCGTTGGTTATCAACCAAGCACAACTTGATTGACCTCACCAAGAAGGTCTGTTCCTACAAGCGAATCGAAGAACACAAGCAAGAAGGTTTCAACATGTAATCTAAAATTACAAATATGAATGATGCGAATATCAATGGAGGGTTCAAGAACTCGGTTCTAAAGGACTAATCGACACAGTAGAGGAGATCAAGAACGGGGCTCTGGATCACTGTAAAAGGACTAATCGACACAGTTACAACGAACGATTCAGTTTCTCAATGAAAAACTAAACTCTAAACAAAACCTAAGTCTCAAGAGCGGTGGTTGCATGTAATATAAAAGAGAGACGTGCTAGGGTTGCAGGCGTCCAGGGGAGAGGTGCCCACAACTTGGGCTTAAGGCCCGGCTCGATACATGGCCAAGTTGGCCCAAAACAGGTGATGCAACACCTTGCCGTGGACACACAGATTAATCCATGGGCCATCTGGGGCTGGTACCAGATCCAAAACGACGGCGTCATCGTCTCCTTTCTAACGCATATTCACACGCCTCGTTTCGACGTCGTATGAGGGAGTTATGATCAAAACACTGATGACGTGTCTGCTGAATCCAAAGGTGACATGGCAGCTGAGTTGGAGATGAGTTGCAACTTGGAGAAGACGATGTGTCCAGCGTGGCGATGTCCTCATGATGAGGACATCCTCCACTAATAACCGCTGGCAAAAGACGCAATAAATGGGCCAAGTGACCTAGTTGTAGTCGTGTGGTGACCGTGCGAGCCTTTGAATAATCCCACCTTGCTTAGCTTGGGAGGAGGAAGCCACCTAAAAGGGAGAGTCACCCTTCCCCTATTGGACTAGTCTTTTAGGGAGATTGGGCCTTTCGCTGAGTGGGTGTGCATAAGAACTGTTGGGGTCCGGGCAACCTCAATTTATTGGGCCTCGGCCAACCCCATCTGGGCTGGATGTATCATTTGGTATCAGAGCTGGGCCCTTGTTTAAGGGGGTGAGAATGATGAGGACATCCTCCACTAATAACCGCTGACAAAAGACGCAACAAATAGGCCAAGTGGCCTAGTTGTAGTTGGGCGGCGACCGTGTGAGCCTTTGAATAATCCCACCTTGCTTAGCTTGGGAGGAGGAAGCCACCTAAAAGGGAGAGTCACCCTTCTCCTATTGGACTAGTCTTTTAGGGAGATTGGACCTTTCGCTGAGTGGGTGTGCATAAGAACTATTGGGGTCCGGGTAACCTCAATTTATTGGGCCTCGGCCAACCCCATCTAGGTCGGATGTATAAAAAATCCTCAACAGTTGTATGCTGTAGCAAGCCGGCAAGGAGACGTGGAACCAAGTCAGTACTTTTACCCAGAGCAGGCATCGGTGCAAGTAGTTGCACCGCTCCTAGTTTTCTTGGAGCTGGCACCGCATGTTGCAGTGTGGATAGTGATTCTTATATCCTCTTTCTCCTCTTTTAGCACTACTCAAGGGTAACATTGTGGTGGGCCTTATCATTCCTGTGTGGGAGCGGTCAGAAGGGTGTAGCCACCCTGAGAACCCCTGGTCCGAGGGGTGAGCGATGCATAACTTGATCCCACCGTCTGTGGGGTGTCGTCCTTTCCTGATGTTATGGGGCGTGGGGCGTGTTGGCGGTAAATACCGACATACTCTAACCGCCAACTATTATCCAAAAAGGAAGAATTATCATAGCCATATTCACATATACCTTTACTATTAATCTATTTCCACATATATTGAAAGAATATTGTTTTACAGGAACTATACATGAAAACATTGGAAAAGGTTATAAAATACGCTTTTCGGTGAAGGCGAAAGAGGGAATACGAGCAAAGACCAGCAAGAAGTCCATTTCTGACCCAACACCTGCCAAGACCCAAACCCAGGAGCAACCAAGAAGCAGTGGGCCAAGGCCGGGCCTCGAGGGGGCCCCCACCGGTGTGGCCGCACACCGTGGTGCGGGTGCACCCCCTAGAGAGGCCAGCCAGTCCATCTTTTTTTCGGCGGTTTGCATAGGCGGGTCTTGAAGTCGGTTTGGCTTTGTCATTCTTGCCTTTGCCCCCTGAACCGACCTGGACCTGGTATAAAGCAAGGGGTGGAGCTCTCTATTTCACACAACACACACCACACCTCTCACTTGTACTCTCAAGTGTCCCTCTCCACTTTTCCACTTTATCCTTAGTAGTAGTAGTGGAGCAAGGCTCATCTTGTAAGAGGAGGAGATATCTTGGCTATTTCTTGGTATGAATACAATTCTTTCCATTATGTTCTTCTTCTCTTTTTATCAATCTAGCAATGTTCTAGAATTAGAGTATAGTTCTTGGGATATGATCTTGTTATATGAACTAGATGATAGTTTGTGTGATTTGATCATAGAACATAGGGCTTCTAGTTCATATGCCTCTTTCATGATATGCTTGCTAGTTTATAGTATTCATATCATGTTCTTAGCATATAGAACTCTGTTCTTAACCATTCATACATTTAGATGATTAAGAATAGAGTTGTGAGAGGGATGGTGGTTCATCGCACAACATCCAAGTTCTTTACTCGTTCATTCATAGGGTGAGAGACCCAGGGGGACTTGGGTAGTTTCTCTATATGTGGGCATGGTGCTCGGGTATAGGGGGACCGGTGATTGCACTTCATAGTCCACGGTTGAGGTGGTAGGCGGCAGGTGGTGACAGCCCTGTCCGTCCCTTGTAACCCCCCACGTTCGGCTATGGTGTAGGAGTCTAAAATGCCACCCATGTTTCACTGGCAGACCAATGTCCGATGGCCTTCCGATCCATCACAAACACAACTCTATCTTTGACTCATGTATTTGTATGACTAACCACTTTCTAGATATTATTAGGACCATTGCTCCCATAAGATATTCATTTATTCTTTATTCTTTTATTCTTTATGCTTCCACCATCCTCCTCCACTTGAGAGACATTTATCTGTGTGTGTGTCAACTATCATGAAAACCGTTATTGTTTGCCCCTATTATGAACATTGGTCTACCTTTCATACAAAGTATAGTATCATGCTTATGGTTTCATATTAGAATCTACACTAGCCTTCCTTTGAGAAAATATAAATACGACACCTAGGAATACTCCGGGTTGAAATGCTACAACGGTATTTCCATGCGCTTGCGGATTCATATCCATAACTGCAAAGAATTACCTTATCACCATTATCTCTTTACTGTAGTTAGGAATATAGTTTTAGTACTAGTGTTAAGGAATGCTGAAAGTGCGGCGTATAGCATCTCCAAGGCACTCGTTGCTAAGGCTATAGTCCTAACGCTATTAGGGATATAACTCTCTTGATAGAGGTAAGAATAGTCTTGGTATGCCACGGTGCCCATGCCAGGCTATCCTGAAACTATCATTGGAGGTATATCACTAGTAGCAGTAGAGGGAATAACTGGTGAGGTGTGCCTCAGTGCCATGGCTGGACTTAAATCTGGTGATATGGTACTGAGGTATACCACCACAGGCATTTCTTACTCATTACCGAGAATAGATTCTACTTCTATTCTCTGTGATGACGTTAAGAAATGCCAATAGGGCGTGCGCATTCTGTACCGTCGAAACTTGTGGCTCAGTGATTGCTTTCACCTTCCTGGTCTTATCCTGAGTCAATCTCGTTGGAGCCATTGGTGGTCCACGGGGAGCAAGTTGGGGCCTAGTGAGAGGTCAGAGCAGCCGAAGTTACGGTGGGCTACGTGTTTTACGCTTGAGGAGATGAGAGGTTGTCACACGTCAGATGAAGACGGTGACAATTGGCGAGCCTGATGAGCCTACAGCAGGCCAGAAGGGGCAGGAGTGGCAGACGGGGTCCCCACGGCCCTCCCTAGGGCAGCAGCGCCGCCACGACCGGGGGCGCGGGCGGGCGCCACCCCCCTTGCCGCGTGGTGGAAGGCCGCGGGCCCCACCGCGGTTGCCTCCACTCCAATCCCCGAAGTTACCTTTTTATTAATAGTTATTTAAAGAATTCAGATTAGGAAAACCTGGAAGGTCCGTGTTCGATGAGGACTTTCCCCGTTAGAGTCCACTCGGGACTATAAATAATAGGGGATTGTAATTAGTTGGATCAATAAGTAATTGGACGAAAGTCCTTTATTCCAATCTCCCGCGCCTCCCTCTCCTTCTCCCTCTCTCCACGCACCCCCTCGCCGCCCTCACGCCGCCGCCTGCAAGCGCCGCCGCCACCGCCCCTAACCCTAGGGCGCTACCACAGCCGCCACCCCCTCCTCTCCTCCTCCCTCTGATCTTCCAAGCCCAATCCACCCTCCCCGTCGCGTGTATTACAGAGGTCATGGTAGGCCATGGGAACTCACCTATGGCCCATCACATCGCTCTTTTTAAGTTGCTCTCTCGGGATTAACGGGTGTTGTGGGGTGTCCCGTGTTCTTGCCTCCGACGGTATGCATAAGCTATGTATGACAATGCAACTCAACTTTTTTTAAAAAATGCGACTTGAATTTGAACTATTGATATTTTGTTTGTGCACATATAATTGTCAATGGGACCCATGGGGTTCTCTGCCGAAGACATTATCAACACAAGTATTATCCAAAGAAGACACAGAGCTAGGCTGCGTCTATGATTAGAAATCCTAGATAAGTCAAGTTTAGGACTCTATCTATGTATCCGAATAGGATATAGAAAGGACCCTTGGCGACATCTGGACTATAAAGGGCAGCCGAGGGTACCCCTTGTAAAAAAAAGAGAGACAGATCCAATACTCTCAATACAATCCGCAACACAACCAATTAGACTAGGGCTATTACTCTAACAACTCGAGGGACTGAACAAAGATAAATCGCTTGTCTCAAACATGCCGAAACTACCAAGTTCCATAAGCTTCGATTTAAACTCTAACAAAAACTGTCCCGGGTACCCTTGTGACATGCTATCGATAATAAAACATTGACAATAATGTAGTTGTAACTAGTACTTATGCGCTTTTTTTATTAAGACGAAGAGAATTTGGATCATTGGGGGAGTGGGTTACTAACGGTAATGAGGATTACCATAAGCAGCCCCAACAGCAACCATACGGTAGCCTATTACAAAGATAAGAATTTGCAAATGTAATGAAGCGAGCCTAGCCTATAAGAGCTGGGACAGCGCAAAGCGACTTGTAACCTACAATCCACCACTCCCGAGCCTCCTCCAAGATTGAATTCAGCACGAGTGTCGGTGAACAGGACTCTCCACGCAATGTTCTTGCATTCCTTTCCTTCCAAATTAGCCAGCCCACTTGGAGAAACCGAGTGTCAAAGCCCGGTCTAGCTATCTTGGGAACCAGTTTTTGAGCTCGAGCCACCAATCGGATATGGAATCCGCGTGCCTCGGGTTAGGTGTGGTAGATTAAGCTCCCCCGGAATTGCCGCCTGCATTTTCTACCGACAACACATCCCACGAGCAGGTGATCCGGGGTCTCGAACTTTGATCGCAAAGGACACAAAGCATCAGATCCCGCATTCCATGCCCGAACCTGCGTTTCGCAAGTCCCAACGGCCGCGTGCAAGCCAAGCAAATTTTAAGAAGTGCTTCACCTTTTGGCGCCTTAACCTTTCCACAGGTTGCTTAGCACCAATAATGCCCGACAATCCGACGAACATGGCATTTTGTAAGCGGAGGACGAGGAATAGATCCCATCGGCCAAGCACCAAGAGAGCTTGTCCGGTGCTTCCGGGTCCAAAACGATCGTGTCGGGCTTAGCTCCCGGATGAGTATGTAGTCCAACAACACCGCATCGTTGGAGCGCCCGCCGATATCGCGCACCCACGCCCGGTTCTGGAGCGCTTGAGCCATAGTTTTCCGGCGACCGGCCTGACACATTGTCGCGAACAGCGCCGGAGATGTCGCTTTCACTCAATGGAGAAACATTTGTAACCAACTCAATTGCGTGTTAAACTTGTATGAGTGTCGCGATTGTATTAATACTTAAGATGTAGGGTCATGCACTTGTTAATTATTATGCACCTGGTTCTACAGCTCGGTATTCCGTATTCATTTTCATTTACCAATCGTATTTGACATAATTTCATTCAAATTGGTTCGTTTTCAAAATACTCGATTTTCTGTAATCGAAATACTCGATTTTCTGTAAGTTCGCGTTCGTTTTTTGACCGACTTTACCACTTTCCCCCAAATCAACGCTTTTGTGATAAGAGTCCATATGCTGCCACACGCAAGGTGGTCCTAGGGCTGGCCAGGGCTGGGTTGTGGGCTCTTCCCGGCCCGTTTAGGCCTCGACGTTGGGGCTGTGATGCTTAACATCCTCGCCCCCAAAGGGAAAAAAATAACGCAAAGTCTAACGCGCTTGCCGTCGCTACTGAGCGAATTAAGCGCTGCCTGCACGTGAGAGGCCCGGTGGCCTGGCTCTGCAGACGTCCGTCAGCCCAGCCACATAGCCCTTTGGGCCAAGAGATAACTTGTCCTGCCTAGAAAATTCATATGTACGCATACACTCGTCACGAGCGGTCAGCCAGACACAATTAAATTTATATTTTTTGCACTAAATAAATTCCAAATACGATTACTTTTCACAAAATTGACTGTTTTCAATCTAGTTTGCACAGTGTGTTGCTTACAACAAGGTCTACAAAATAGACCCATGATGCACATATTTTATAATATATTTATGTATGGCAACTTATACTGTAATGTTGGTGGCTATTTACGTGTTAAATATAGAGCAATTATATTGAACATGCAACTACACAGAAATCAAAAGTTTGTGATAGTTTGCATATTAGTTGTTCATCAATATTTCATATTTTACTTTTTTTTTTATTGTAAAATTGTTCTTCTAGTTTCAGTTCAATGAATTATGTTCTCCAATTTTTGAGTCACTCTTTTCAGTTTCGCTTTGTCTTCCTAAATCATTTATATTAGTTGTTTTCAATATTTCAGTCTTCTCATTGTTTCTTTTTAGTTTCAATTTAATGAGATATGAGTTTTATTTTTTTAGTTACCCATTCACTTTATTGAGTTATGAGTTCCATTTCTTCGGTTTTACGTGTTCCTATTCATTTTATTTTTTGTTTCTATGTTTCTTTTAGTTTCATTTTAATGAGTTACTAAGTTTTATTTTTCAGTTTTCCTTCATTTTAACAAGTTATCTTTTTTTTTTTTTTTTTTGTGTTTTAGTTTTTATTTTAGATTTGAATGTCTTCCTGAATCCTATGTATTAGTTTTCTTTTGCTTCATTGTTTCTTTAAGTTTTAGTTTAATGAATTATGAGTTTCATTTTTTTCAGTCATTGTCTTAGGTTTGTAGACCTTTCTAAATCCTGCATATTAGTTGTTCTTCAATATTTTATGCTTCTAATTATTTTACTTTTTTCCATTGTTTCTTTTTATTTTCCATTAAATGAATTTTTTGTTTTAGTTTTCATTCCTTTTTTTTCATTTTGTTAGTTTCAGTTATCATTTTTTTAATGTTTTTAGTTTCAGTTTTCAGTCTATCTTTTAAGTTCAAATGCATTCCTAAATGCTATGTATTACTTGTATAATAACTTACCCTCTAATATAACACTTTTATGCAATGCTCAGCTTGTCTTATTTTGGATCGTTAGTCATGTCTTTTTTAATAAATGACGCTCTATTTGTCAGCTACTCATATTTTCCAGTTCATATAGTGGGTTATATAATAACTTGCCCCTCTAGTTGGTAGCTTATGCAATGCTTTTTCTAATAATTTGTCCCTCGGATTTTAGCTTAGCGCCGTCCTAATTGACTGCTTATGCAACATTTATTTTAATAACTTGTCCCTCCAAGTAACAAGCTTGACTTGTTTTGGTCAGCTATTCTTTGTAGGGGTTAGTATCTTTATATAAATACTACATACCAAAATTATTATATTTCCAAAAGTAACAATCGATGTGCATATATCAGGTAAAAACTTAAGTTTACTTTGAGAGTACCAAGTTTAGTATTACATGACAGCGATTTATTTTATAAATCTTCTAGCACATTTTTACATAAATTGCTTTGGAAAATATTTTTTAAACATAAGTGTGGTCTAGTTTTGTTCGTCTCATCACGTAGAATATACCGATGCAAATGGAATTAAAAATAAATATACCATTCAAAAGTTATAGCAATTTAAATAAAATGTTTCGTTTTTAAATTTCCGTTCAGGGTACCTACCTGTGCAGCTGTGCTGGTCAGTCGCGAGCATGCATGGGGTTCAGTCCTCACTCCTCAGGCTGGGGGCGCCTGGCCACGTGACGTGACGGCGTGAGCATGCAGCGATTTGCTCGCGAGCGGCGCTCAGTCGCTGTACGGTATAGGGCCGCGCGATTTTCTTATGCGCGACGGGTCGCGCCTTAACGCCATCCAAAAAATAACTACGGACATTCTCAAATATGCTTATCCTGAGAAAAAAAAAACAGCAGTAATATTCTCAAATATGCTCACTTATATATTGCTTATCCGTTCAGATTTTTTTTATATAAAAACCAACCAGATATCCAAAACTCTGCTTCATTGCCTGAACTTGATTTCTCACACAACACATTCGATACCATACAAGCACACCCCTACAGAATTACAGAAATATATGATCTAAAAAGAAATAGAACACTGGAAGGAAAAGCACAAAATTGAAACTCTTCGCCCTAAGCAATCCCCTAGTGCACGAACTTGAAATACAGGATCACGAGGATAGCCAAGACAAGGACCGCTATGATGAGACCAATGATCCACTTGTTTCTATCCATTCTCCTCATCATGCCTCCAATGATCCACCTGCTCTTACCAACGTTGTTATCCACCTCTTCCAACTGCAGTGCCAAATAAGGATTGCACAACAGGAGGTTAAAAAGGAAACAGGACATTTGGACAGACAGAAAACAACCGCATGTTGGTAATTGTGGATACCAGTTATTATATTTAACTGGTGCATGGCAGCATGGACTCTGGCATCAACTCTCTCTCATATTTGTTTGAACTTAAACTACGTACTACAAGTGAGTTGGTATTGAAGAACAAGCTATGCGGTGTTTGACAAATCCAAGTTGATGCGTTAGATGATCTGTAACACCCTAAATTTGCATTTTTCAAAAATAGGTGAAATTGATTTAATATGCTATTGTGTGTGTGCATAAAACCTAGAGTAATAATTAATTTTATTAAAATTAAAATCCACTATAAGGTAGCTACATGTTTATTGCATACATGCTGGTGCACTTTTATTTTGTATTGCTTGGTCTTGTTCAAATTCAGTTTGAATTTAAATGGCATTTCAAAAGTTGGTTTGAAACAAAAAAAAAAAAAAGAAAGAAAAGGAGGGGAACCTTCCCTTTCTCCTTTTGGCCCGCACGGCCCAAGCTCCTCTCTCCCTCCTTTCTATCGCGCGGCCAAAGAAGGCCAGCCCGAAAGCAGGCCCAACGCGCCCCTCCCCTTCCCCATTTTTTTGTTGGCGCCGACAGGTGGGGGGGCCCGGCCGTCCACCGCACCCGCCCTTCCTTTCTTCCTCCTCGGTCACCTTCAAATAAGGAAGCCGGCGCCTTCCTTTCCGTCGAGCTCGGATCGGGCTCGTCCCCCCCCCATGCGGCGCGACCTCCGGGGCTATAAAAGCCGAGCCCCGTGCCACGCCGCCTCCACCTTGCCTTGCGGCGGCCATAACTTCGCCTTTGAGACGCGGCCGGCCGCCGCCCAACCCTCACCGAAACGCCGCGCCCGCCGTTCCGCCTCTCCGCCCGTCGGTCGCCGCCCGTAAGCTTCGCGGCGAGCTGCCTTAGCTCCCAGCGACCTCATTGGACCTCTTCTTTTCCTTTTTCGTGCTGCGGTGCACGCTCTGACCTTCGCCGAACTTCGCAGGGAGCCACCATCCGCCCTTCGCCGTTGCCGCCGCCTGCCCGTTCCGACCCCATGGCGCCCTTGGTGAGTTCGCCGTCGCGTACTCTACCTTCCCGTGCCATCGGTTGAGCCTATTGCACTCTGGGTCGGCCGATTGATGAACGCCGACGAGCTTCGCTCGGTTCCGGCCATGGCGCCGCCGCTGGGGATTACTGTGTCGGCCGGCCGTTCCTTTCTCCTTCCCCTAGATCTAATCCGAGCCGTTCGTTTTAAATCCAACGGCTCTAGATCAAGGATACCCCTTCGGGGTGAGGCTTTATAAAGACACCCCTGCCTTTTTGTTAAAGAGACCCTGGCTTTTCGGATTATTGAACCCGCAGTCCTCGGTTTGAATTAAATTCAGATTTAAAATTTGAATTTCGAATTTCAGTCTAATTACAAGTTTGCCACTGGTTTCAATTGCTTATAACTTTTGCAAATTAACTCCGATTTGATCCGTTCAAGTTGCGTTAGATTCATAATTTCATAATCTATCTATTTATGCCACTGTTGAACAATTTTCTTAGCTTTTAGTCAGATCTATTGTTTAAATCTTGTTTAGCTCATAGAATCACCGTCTTAATTCCAATTTTTGTGATTCAAACGTCTATGTGATCCTAGCAATGCGTAGATTCGTTTTCTAAACTCTTTATCTTTGTTTTATGATTGGTGTACTGTTCTAATCTATACTCTTGTTTGCTATGCATGTTTGGATCTGGATGATTGTGTGTTGATCTATTGTGGAGTATAGACGGTGAGCAATACGTTGGTGATCGGGAATTCTCCGACGAGCCAGTATCACCAAGGATTTGTTGAGCAAGGCAAGTATAGCATGGGATCATCCTTGTTACCTATTCAACATGATTTGCTAAATTCATACCGCATGTGCTATCCTTGTTTACCATTAAGGTTATCCTAGTCAATTGATCTTGTACCTTGATTACCCCGGGTTGATGCATGTGGTAGCTTTTGCTAGTGCTTAAAGAATAACCATGATGATCTCAGTAACTTGATTAATGTTATATGCAACAAAGGTATAAAACACGCTTTTTTAGCAACGGAGAATTAAAGGGTGAGAGTACTTGATGCTCTTGTCCTCCCTAAGGACTTATCGTAAGTGAGCACCCGGGACTTACAAGCATAAACCGTGAGGGCTACATGGCTCGGCTTTAGTCAAGTATGAGGTTAATTTTCTAGCTTGTTAGAGGTTACCTTTATGGCGCAAGAGGGGCATGCCATGATGGTTATAGTGCGGCCTCGCCCTTATGTGTGTCTCGCTGCGGGTGTGAACCATTTGGAAGGGGGGCTCTATTTTCGCTTGTCGTGGAAACCTCGCGGCCCTAACTTGTTAGACGACCCTTTGAAAGACTTCATAGTGAAACCCCGCTATGCACCTTGGCAAGTGTAGTTTGGGAGTAATTAACCCAAGCATAATGGGAATCACGACTCGCGGTGAAAGTGTACAACCTCCGCAGAGTGTTAAATCTGTTATAGCCGTGCCCCGTGTTTCTCGCGGTCATGAGCGGCCCGGACTTCTTATTGAATAGTGTTTTGTGCGAAGGAGTTTTGTGATGAAAATTGTTGTTATTGTTTTTGCTATACTTTAATCATTGTTTACATGATCATATGGTTATCTGGGTTTAATTGGGATTTATGCTACTTGTTGCTACTCACTTTGCTAAAATTAAGATATGATAAAAGTTGCTAACCGTCAGAACTGTGTCGACCTTTTGAGCCTCATTAACCCCATGTTATTCTTGTTAAGTACGACATGTACTTACGCTTGTTTATTTTTATTACTTGGAAAATCCCGGATGGGTAACAGATAATCGTATCTATGAGGACTCTGATGAGGACTACTAGTCTTGTGCTTCACCGGTTGACGTCCCTCGTGGCTTTGGAGTCTATCGGAGTGCTAGTTATCTTATTTCGTTTCACGAGACTTTGAATAAATTTATGTAATAAAGTACTATTCGTGATGTAATAAAGGCACCGAGCTTGATACTCCAATGGTTTGTCTCTATATGTGTGTGATTGATCTCTCGGGCACACATATGGTTTTGTATTCAGTTTTATTCTTAAAACTGGGTATGACAAATTGGTATCAGAGCCGTGTCGATCTGTAGGGACGCAAGCCTAGTTAGTAATGGTCGTTTATAGCTTCTTTGTCTCACTTATTTCATGCTTACAACATTATCTTGTTATTTGCTAAAATTTTATGCTATATCTCCTCATATTTCATTTGCAAAAGTTATTGTTTCTATCTCTAACTTAATCTTTGTCTAACTCTCAGAATGGCACGCACCGTACCACCCCCCGCAAGCGCGTTGGAGGCTACCAACCACCCCGAGTTGTGCTTGCACCATTGGAGCCTGTGGATGGAAGAGCCTCGAAGAGGAAGTGCCCGCACTGTGGAGCCCGAAGTGGAGCCCGAAGTGGAAGCGCCAAGACCGGTGGAGCCCGAGGTGGAGGTTATCCCCATCTCCGACGATGAAGAAGAAGCCATGGAGGAGCTCCAAGAGGAAGATGGTCTTTGGGGGCAACCCACGCCCCGCCCCATCACCACCACCACAAGATGGCGCAGATGAAGATGATGATCTTCCCATGGGATGGACCAAGAGCCTCTACTTCTAGACATGGGCATGATGATCACTACTACCATACTCACCGGGTTGATCGATTCATGATTACTACCATGATCGCATAACCGTTGAGTATCACTGCTATGAGTATGTCCACCCTCTTGAGGATGCTTATTGGAAGACAACCATTTGTTCTCTCTACTTGGAGCAACAGGGGGTGAGAGGATTCAAGGTGGTTGGCTCCTACAAGCATCTAGCGGGCGTGCTACTCTTATTGCCGCCTTGAAAGCCGCAGCCACAGAAGCTTATTTTGATCTTCGTGCGAGGCGCTTTCATGACATGGAAGAAGATGAGAACCGTATCTCCCCCGTGTCGATATAGAGTATGGATGGGCAATGCTTGGGCCGGTTGGTGCTGATCCAACCACTCAATCACTTGTCCACTTTGCTCATGAGGTGATGAGGGAGAACACGCGTCTCAAGTATGAGTTGCATGCTCAACAAAAGGCCCGCAAGAGGAGCCAAAGGGATGGTGACAATCTTAGGGAGGAACTCCATCGTCCAAGGCGTTACAAGAAGCTTTACTAGCTTAGGAGTTGGAACCACCATTATCTTATCACGTTAGTGTCATGGTTGAGTCTAGTCGAGTCAAGTGTGTGCTTGTGAACTTTTAATGTTTGGATGATTATCATTATGGCTATGTTTGATTTGGGTCTTTGTAATGAGTGCTGGGAGATTGTGGGCATGTCCACAAGTCCCAATGTTTAAGAATTTTTAAGTTAGATTAATAAATGTTTAAGTTTGGGTCGGTTATATCGTTTTGCTGAAATCTGTCTCTGGAGCAGTCTGTGTTCTTTAGTTGATACCCGCCAACCTGTTTGTGCAAAATTTATGAAATTTTTATGAGAGAAACTAGACTTCTGTATCTTTCATATGCCGCTGGAATCACCTCTTTATCATTTTTGGTTTGAGAGATAAAATGTTGGAACCCGAGGTTCCTGTTCTGAAAACCTCTCTGGACAGAATAGATGTTTCGCTGTTTTACTCATAGTTAATGGCAGAATCTGGAAATGTCATCTGAAACAAAATTGTAGATAATTTCTTAAGCTTTCCATCCATGTATGGCACGACAGAATTGGTTACTTATAGCATGAGTTATGATCAGATTAATGCACTGCTGTTGTATGTGGGCGTCCAGAAATTTCAGATTCATGCCTTAGTGAATTGTTTTGGTTAAAGTGTGCTAAACTTGAGCGTTTGCTTTTGGAAACCAGATGGCAGCCAGGGGCAGAGGAGCTAGAGGGCGTAGGGGTGGTAGGGGTGCTGGCAACTATCCTCCACCTCCACCACCGCCACCGCCGACCATGGAACAGATGTTTGCAACACAAACTCGCTTGCTGCAGACCTTGGTGCAACACATCCGAGAATCAACCGGCTTGCACCACCGCCACCTCCTCCACCACCACCTAGGGACAAGCGTGGTGACTTCATGAAGGGTCGTCCGCCTGTGTTCTCTCACACTGCTGACCCACTAGAGGCTGATGACTGGCTTCGTGCAGTGGAGAAGCAACTGAACCTAGCGCAATGCAATGACTATGAGAAGGTGCTATATGGTTCTCGGGACGAGCATGGGGGGCAGCTCAAACCTGGTGGGAGTCATATCAGTATGGCCACCCTCACCCAAATCGATCACACTGGCAGGAGTTCCAGGAAGCATTCAGAGCTCACCACATCCCCGAGGGGGAGATTGAAATTAAGAAGGAGGAGTTCCGCCGACTGAGGCAAGGTTCCATGACGGTGAGTGAGTACCGTGATCGGTTCTCGCAGCTGTCCCGCTATGCTCCGTAAGATGTTGACAATGATGCCAAGAAGCGTGCACGCTTCTTGAAGGGACTCTACAATGATCTCGGGTTGCAGCTCTCTTCCAACATCTACCCCAACTTCCATGCATTGGTAGATCGTGCCATTGTGGTGGGCAACCTCGCCTTGCAGAGTTCAATGAGAAGGAGCAGAGGAAGAGGAAATGGCGGGGAGCACCCTCTGGGAACAACAACCGCACCCGCAATACTCGGGTGCAACCGCCCAAGTACCATGGCCCTCCCCCTCGGTGGAGCCGCAATCGAACCAAAGAAGCATTCTCGGTACCCGCAGCAGAGTGGTGGTCGGCGTCCACCAGCGAAGTATGGCAATCGGGCACCTCGTCCAGAAATCCCAACAACACCCCCATGAAGAACAGTGCACCTAATACCCCCAATAGGTGCTATATCTCGGCGGTGAGGCTGGTCACTTGTCTTACAATTGCCCCAAGAAGCGTAACCCGCAGACACCCCGTAACCGCAGCAACAACCGTAAGGTGAACAACCGGATGACCATTGTTGGGAAGGTGAATCATGTGGCGATCGATACTGCCGGGAAGCACCGAAGTCATGCTCGGTGACGTTCGGTGTCAATTCCATCTCCGCCATCGTTTTTTTTGACTCGAGCTTCGCATTCTTTTATCTCGCATATTTTTATCCAAAAGCATGGCATCCCAAAGTATGTGCTCAAAAATAACTTCATAGTAAATTCACCGGGTGGAAGTATGTCAAGACAAGATAAATGTCCCGGCAGCCTAGTCTGTCTATAAGGGGGGTAGACTTCAAGGTTTGCCCGATAGTGTTGAGAACATTTGGGATTGACTTGATTCTCGGTATGGACCGGATGAAAAAGCACAAGGTGGTAATTCGGTGTCAAGAGAAAGTGGTTGTTCGACAACGCCAAGTGGAGACAGAATCGGTGTTGATGTGGCGGTGCGGCCTCAACCTACCGCCATCATGAACCAGTTGAATGGAGGTGATCACCGCCAGAACGCGTAGTGGAAGAGTTTTCGGATGTGTTTCGAGGATTTGCCGTGTATGCCACCGACCGAGACATTGAATTTATTATTGAGCTTTTGCCCGGTACTCCACCTATTGCTAAGCGTCCATATAGAATGGGGGTACCTGAATTAGAAGAGTTAAAGAAACAATTAAAAGAGTTGTTGGAAAAAGGTTTTATTCGCCCTAGTTCTTCACCCCGGGGAGCACCCGTTATATTTGTTGATAAGAAGGATGGTACTCGTGAGGATGTGTGTTGACTATAGATCACTTAATGAGGTTACTATCAAGAACAAGTATCCCTTGCCTAGAATTGATGACTTATTTGATCAGTTGAGAGGTGCTTGTGTATTCTCTAAAATTGATCTTCGTTCTGGTTATCATCAATTGAAGATTCGTGCCACCGACATACCTAAGACTGCATTTACTACCAGGTATGGGTTATATGAGTACACAGTGATGTCATTTGGGCTAACCAATGCACCTGCATACTTTATGTACTTGATGAACAAGGTGTTTATGGAATATCTAGACAAGTTTGTTGTGGTATTCATTGATGATATATTGGTATTCTCCAAGAATGAGGAAGAACACGCAGAGCATTTGATGTTAGTTTTGCAGAAGCTCAGGGAGCACAAGCTATATGCTAAGCGAAGTAAGTGTGAGTTCTGGTTGAAGGAAGTTTCTTTCCTTGGTCATGTTGTCTCCAATGGTGGTATTGCGGTGGATCCTAGCAAGGTGAAGGATGTTTTGGATTGGACATCACCTACTACCGTCACCGAGATCCGGAGTTTTCTTGGATTGGCTGGATATTACCGGAGGTTCATTGAAGGTTTCTCCAAGCTTGCCAAGCCTATGACCGCACTACTTGGAGAAGAATGCTAAGTTTGTATGGTCTTCTGCGTGTCGGTCTAGCTTTGAGGAGTTGAAGAAGAGGTTGACTACAAAGACCGGTATTGATACTACCAGACTTGAGCAAAAATTTCTCGATCTATTGTGATGCGTCTCGTCTTGGTTTGGGATGTGTTCTCATGCAAGAAGGAAGAGTAGTGGCTTATGCATCAAGGCAGCTAAGGAAGCATGAGTTGAATTATCCTACTCATGATTTGGAGTTAGCCGCAGTGGTTCATGCTTTGAAGATATGGAGGCACTATCTTATTGGGCATAAGAGTGACATATACACCGATCACAAGAGTTTGAAGTACATTTTCACTCGGTCGATTTGAACTTGAGGCAACGCCGATGGTTGGAATTGATCAAGGACTATGATCCGGAAGTGCACTATCACCCTGGAAAGGCCAATGTTGTAGCCGATGCTCTTAGCGGGAAGAGCTACGCCAATGGGATTCGGACCACGCCCCGTGCCTAAGGAGTTGTGTTTGAGATGGAACATCTCAACTGGGTTTGGTTAATAGTACAGTTGGAGTTGGTAGTTGAGCCGACTCTAGAGCAAGAAATCCGCAAGGGTCATTTGGAAGATGTGAAACTAAAGGAGATTGCTGAAAATATAGTGATTGGCAAAGCACCCGGATTCCGATTGGATGACAATGGGACCCTTTGGTTCGGGGAAGAGGATATGTGTACCGCCGTGAAAGCTATCCGTGATGCAATTCTGCGAGAAGCCCATGAGTCCGCTTTTATTCTATACACCGGGAAGTACCAAGATGTACTTGGATTTGAAAGAGAAGTACCTTGGTGGTATGGACTGAAAAGAGATGTGGCAGAGTATGTAGCCTTGTGTGACACTTGTCGAGGGTCAAAGCCGAACATCAACGACACCAGTGGGGGTTACTGACCTATGAAGATACCCGAGTGGAAGTGGGAAGAAGTTGGTATGGATTTTATAGTTGGATTGCCACGGACTCGAGAGGGTATGACTCGATATGGGTAATAGTGGATCGGTTGACTAAAGTTGCTCACTTTATACCGGTCAAAACTACTTACAATGGACATAAGTTAGCGTAATTGTATATGGAAAGGATTGTGAGTCCGCATGGTGTTCCAAAGAAGATCGTGTCGCATGCAGGTTCTCGATTCACATCACAATTCGGAGGAGTGTACATGAGTCACTTGGGACAAAACTGAATTTCAGTTCAGCGTATCATCCTCGACCGATGGCCGACCGAAAGAACAAATCAGATATTGGAGGATATGTTGAGAGCTTGTGCATTGCAAAGACGGTACTAGCTGGGATAGCGGCTTGCCTTATGCGTAGTTCTCATACAACAATAGTTATCGAAGAGTCTCAAGATGGCACCGTTTGAAGCGTTATATGGTCGCAAATGCAGAGGACACCGCTGTTTTGGAATCAAACGGGAGAGAGAGCCAAGTGTTTGGACCGGATGTTTCAAAGATCGAAAAGCAAGTGAGAATGATCGAGATAACTTGAGAGTGGCACGCCTCGTCGGTAAGAGTTATGCCGATACTAGAAGACGGAATTGGTATTTCAAGTAGGTGACTATGTCTATTTAAAGGTGTCACCTATGAGAAATGTGAAGAGGTTTAACATGAAAGGGAAGTTAGCCCCGAGGTATATTGGACCTTTCGAGTTCTTGAGAGACGTGGAGAAGTGGCTTATCGGCCTAGAGTTGCCGCATGCATTGTCGGTGTACATGATGTGTTCCATGTGTCACGGTGAAGAAGTGTTTGCGTGTGTGCGAAGAGCGATACCTCGGAAGAGATTGTTGTTAGTGAAGACTTGACTTATGAGGAGTTTCCGGTGAGAATTTTGGAGACCGCAGAGCGAGTCACTAGGGCGAGGGTTATCAAGATGTGCAAAGTACAAGTGGAATCGGTATTCCGAGGATGAGGCAACTTGGGAAAGAGAAGATGATCCGAGGAAGTCATATCCGCTAGCTTGTTCGAGTAAGCACATTCCATTCTCGAGGACGAGAATCAGTAGGGGGGGTAGAATTTGTAACACCCTAAATTTGCATTTTTCAAAAATAGGTGAAATTGATTTAATATGCTATTGTGTGTGTGCATAAAACCTAGAGTAATAATTAATTTTATTAAAATTAAAATCCACTATAAGGTAGCTACATGTTTATTGCATACATCTTTGGTGCACTTTTATTTTGTATTGCTTGGTCTTGTTCAAATTCAGTTTGAATTTAAATGGCATTTCAAAAGTTGGTTTGAAACAAAAGAAAAAAAAAAGAAGAAAAGAAAAGGAGGGAACCTTCCCTTTCTCCTTTTGGCCCGCACGGCCCAAGCTCCTCTCTCCCTCCTTTCTATCGCGGCCCAGCAAGGCCCGTAGAGCAGGCCCAACGCGCCCCTCCCCCTTCCCCATTTTCTTTGTTGGCGCCGACAGTGGGGGCCCACCGTCGGCCGCGCCCCGCCCTTCCTTTCTTCCTCCTCCAGGTCACCTTCCAAATAAGGAAGCCGGGCGCCTTCCTTTCCCGTCGAGCTCGGATCGAGCTCGATCCCCCTTTCCATGCACGGCGCGACCTCCGGGCTATAAAAAGCCGAGCCCCCCGTGCCACGCCGCCTCCACCTTGCCTTGCAGCAGCCGCCAACTTCGCCTTGGAGACGCAGCGGCGGCCGCCGCAACCCTCACCGAACGCCGCCGCCTTGCCGTTCGCCTCTCCGCCGTCGATTCGCCCGCCGTAAGCTTCGCGGCCGAAGCTTTGCCTTTGGCTCCGCGACCTGTTGGACCTCTTCTTTTCCTTTTTTCGTGCTCGTGCACGCCTCGACCTTCGCCGAACTTCGGGGAGCCACCATCCGCCCGCCGTTGCCCGCCGCCCGCCCGATTCCGGCCCCCGAACGCCCTTGGTGAGTTCGGGCCGTCGCGTACTCTACCTTCCCGTGCCATCGGTTGAGCCTATTGCACTCGGGTCGGCCGATTGATGATTGCCGACGAAGCTTCGCGAGTTCTCGGCCATGGCGCCGCCCTGGGAGGGATTACTGTGTCGGCGGGCCGTTCCTTTCTCCTTCCCTAGATCTAATCCGAGCCGCTCGTTTTAAATCCAACGGCTCTAGATCAAGGATACCCCTTCGGGGTGAGGCTTTATAAAGACACCCCGCCTTTTTGTTAAAGAGACCACGGCTTTTCGGATTATTGAACCCGCAGTCCTCGGTTTGAATTAAATTCTTTAAAATTTGAATTTCGAATTTCAGTCTAATTACAAGTTTGCCACTGGTTTCAATTGCTTATAACTTTTGCAAATTAACTCCGATTTGATCCGTTCAAGTTGCGTTAGATTCATAATTTCATAATCTATCTATTTATGCCTTCGTTGAACAATTTTCTTAGCTTTTAGTCAGATCTATTGTTTAAATCTTGTTTAGCTCATAGAATCACCGTCTTAATTCCAATTTTTTTGTGATTCAAACGTCTATGTGATCCTAGCAATGCGTAGATTCGTTTTCTAAACTCTTTATCTTTGTTTTATGATTGGTGTACTGTTCTAATCTATACTCTTGTTTGCTATGCATGTTTGGATCTGGATGATTGTGTGTTGATCTATTGTGGAGTATAGACGGTGAGCAATACGTTGGTGATCAGGAATTCTCTGACGAGCCGTATCACCAAGGATTTGTTGAGCAAGGCAAGTATAGCATGGGATCATCCTTGTTACCTATTCAACATGATTTGCTAAATTCATACTGCATGTGCTATCCTTGTTTACCATTAAGGTTATCCTAGTCAATTGATCTTGTACCTTGATTACCCTGGGTTGATGCATGTGGTAGCTTTTGCTAGTGCTTAAAGAATAACCATGATGATCTGTAACTTGATTAATGTTATATGCAACAAAGGTATAAAACACGCTTTTTAGCAACGGAGAATTAAAGGGTGAGAGTACTTGATGCTCTTGTCCTCCCTAAGGACTTATCTGTAAGTGAGCACCCGGGACTTACAGTACAACCGTGAGGGCTACATGGCTCGGCTTTAGTCAAGTATGAGGTTAATTTTCTAGCTTGTTAGAGGTTACCTTTATGGCGCAAGAGGGCATGCCATGATGGTTATAGTGCGGCCTCCGTCCTTATGTGTGTCCGCTGCGGGTGTGAACCATTTGGAAGGGGGGCTCTATTTTCGCTTGTCGTGGAAACCTCGCGGACCCCTAACTTGTTAGACGACCCTTTGAAAGACTTCATAGTGAAACCCCTGCTATGCACCTTGGCGGTGTAGTTTGGGAGTAATTAACCCAAGCATAATGGGAATCACGACTCGCGGTGAAAGTGTACAACCTCTCGCAGAGTGTTAAACTGTTATAACGGCCGTGTGCTCGCGGTCATGAGCGGCCTGGACTTCTTATTGAATAGTGTTTTGTGCGAAGGAGTTTTGTGATGAAAATTGTTGTTATTGTTTTTGCTATACTTTAATCATTGTTTACATGATCATATGGTTATCTGGTTTAATTGGGATTTATGCTACTTGTTGCTACTCACTTTGCTAAAATTAAGATATGATAAAAGTTGCTAACATTTCAGAACCGTGTCGGCCTTTTGAGCCTCATTAACCCCATGTTATTCTTGTTAAGTACGACATGTACTTACGCTTGTTTATTTTTATTACTTGGAAAATCCCGGATGGGTAAATGGATAATCGTATCTATGAGGACTCGATGAGGACTACTAGTCTTGTGCTTCACCGGTTGACGTCCCCTCGTGGCTTTGGAGTCTATCGGAGTGCTAGTTATCTTATTTCGTTTTCGCGAGACTTTGAATAAATTTATGTAATAAAGTACTATTCGTGATGTAATAAAGGCACCGAGCTTGATACTCCAATGGTTTGTCTCTATATGTGTGTGATTGATCTCGGGCACACATATGGTTTTTTGTATTCAGTTTTATTCTTAAAACTGGGTATGACATGATCTGATAACCTTATAAACTTGGTGACGTCCGGTTCAATTAATAATAAGTTTATATTGGTATCAACTATCCATCTATCTATTATCTATGCATATCATCCTCACTCAGCAATTAATTACTCTAAAGCTCTCTCCATATTGATATTGGGCTCAGTATTTCAGGCGTGTGCCGCCACAGCCAGTATGTACGCCGCATGTGAAAGTAGGTGCACTTAGTGAACATGTGCAATGCTTGTCAATTACATCAGTCACGAGTAACATAAAAATGGAAAGGGGGTACTCTATGGAAAAAAAAACTGTTGAAGAAAAGTAGGTTAGGAGGGTCTACACTATCTCCTTTAGTGTTTGCTGACATCAAAAAGGCATAATAAGCATAATTATCCACTATAAACTTGTATGCATAACATTTTTCATTTTTTAACAGTAAACTATTGAAAGGTACATTTCATCTAATCTGAAACACAGCAAGGTACAGAGAAACCTGTGACTTGTGAGTGATTTCCTTTCAAAAAAAATGCATAGCACTGGAGGTTTAATATAATTTGAAACAAAACCAAATGGCACACAAAAACAAAATAATTAGTTCAAACAGGTAGAATTAGGTAAGCAGATACTTACTACATCATGAGCACGCAAGAGAGATTGGCGCTGTTGATTCAGGTCATGCAAGATGGAGACACCAAGATCTTCGGTCTCCAAAGATAGTTTTATGGCTATCTCTCGAGCCTATCAGTTGTTTGGTTCTGTCTTTCTGTTGCCCCTGAGCAATCTTGACCTTTGGTCAGCAGAAACCTGCATGATTATCCAAAAGGCAAAAAAACAACATTAGACTCTCATGGAGACAGTTAATTTTTTATTTGCAAGGTTGAAGGATAAACCCATGTAACTAACAAATAAATAAAAATAAAAAAATTGATGGTAAATCAGAAATATGTGCAGGTGAAAGGACAAGGACCTCATACTTTATCGGGGAATATGAATGCTGCCGAGATAATATGGCTAGAGCCTAGCCATATAGACTCTGGACAGCATATGCCATAGCTGCAGGACACATTACAAGCACCTCGCAGACATAATTGATAGCTTTGGCTTATCCATGCTACAGGGGTATTCTTTAGTATTTCTAGATTGGTATAGAGCTGCTTCAACAAAAACCGATTTAATTTTCAATATACAACATGGGGGATTATGTACTTCGCCATTCAGATAGCGTCTGTGATGAATTGTGAATTCATTCACTATAAGTCCATGAAACAACCAAAGAGCACATCCTGTTATTAGCTACTCTCACAAGGCATTGCTTTTGTCCCAATTAGCTCAACACCTCTAATTTGGAGGGTTCAATACTTTCACTGATTGCAGTACTGAAACTCTGAAAGGAGCCATGGACACTTGTATCCTAATCATAGAGGTAAAACTCCAGAACTTAAGCCAAATTAACACTAAGCAAACAGGTATGTTTGTGTATCATTTCTGACAAGTAACCAATAGAAAATGGTGGTTCATATCATATATAGACATGCCTTGCACAACCTTGTTAACAAACAAGAAAGCAAGATTCACTCCAGATGAGAATGATTCATGAATCCAGAAAAGGTAACATACCCCCAATGCATCCGCCATTCCTGACTCCAACAACTCCTCCCTCGCCCCCTGCTGTGCATTGCCACTGGTAATCCTCTTCAGCGCTCCCTTGAGGTTATTAAGATCTGACTTGTACTCCCTGATCTTTGCTAGGAGCCCAGCTCTAATGCTTGGCTGGAGGTTCCTTGCTTCGAGATCCATCTTCCTTATCTGTAAACCAAAACAACATTACCGCTATATATGTCTTGCACCACACAAGAAAGTTTCATTTGATCACTGCTTAGCCTCATCCTATAAGAAAGAAACGTCCCTAAATTTACACGATGATCTAATCCTTACAATTGAAATTCTTCTGCGATCAAAACAAAATACAGCTCAAACAAAGTATCTTTCCTTGCTCCCTTTTTTTTTCTCCTACAGCTGAATATAATTCCGAAGCCAAATTCAGTGCAATTTCGTGAGGGTGGTGAATCCTTCGGCTACTTGGTAACAAGGACAAATCGGATTATGTTTAATAAAACAAGAAAAAAAAGAGGGGCGAGGGATACCAGTGCCTCAGCGCCATCGATGCCGGATTGGATCTCCGCCGCCTTCTGCTTCAGCTTCTCTGCGCGACCAAACATACAATCAAGAGACGATTCGGAGGGAGAGCCTACCGAGATTGAGGTTGCTTCCAGGAGACGAAGAGATTTGGCACGGGTGCAGGATTACCTCCTTGTAGGGCGGCGGCGGCGGTGCATTTGCGGGTGAGGGAGGCGGATGCCTCGCAGTATTGGCGCTCGTAACCCTCGAACACCTGGCTCATGGCGCCCCGATCTCGATCCCAGTCGCCGTCTGGCTAAACCCTCGAAATTTTCTCTGGAGCGATCGCGTCAGGAGTCGAGAGGAAGGTAAAAATGGGGAATTGACAAGAGCAGTCGTGTACACGACTGGACGTCCATGCCTGGGAGCCGCCAGGCTGGGACACTGAAGGAGTATTTTCCATTACTAGCATGCCCGTGCGTTGCTACGGGACAACAAATTATTTTCGAAGAACATACGGATCACATGATAAAATAAAAAAATATCATGTCATTTTAATCCTAAAAGCAAAAATCATAAAAAAATAACACAATCACGGAGAGGGATGGCGCAGGCTTGCAACTCATATACTCTACAATATAGATCTTATAGTGATATGTCTAAGATAATATTTTATATCTCTAGAAAGACATTTCCGATATTCATTATTTTCATATGCTATTTTCTAAAAAAATTAAATTAGATTATAAAGTCGTTGATCAGCAGCCATCAAACATTAATGATTGAACACTATACACAAGCGCACTATACACAAGCGGCAGCAATTATAAACTTATAAATATAATATTTGAGTAAATATAGACCTCGACATTGTTGCAATGTAAATTAACAGGGAACAAAGGAATATATGACTTAAAATCAAGTGGGACATAAATGATTATTTTAATAAAGATCACTGCCTATACCAGACACTAAAATACGAAAAAAAAAATTATGTACAAATAATTTTTCGGTTGGCATGGAATGCATATACAACATCTTCGTGTAGTACCTACGAACAACAAAAACATGGTGTTGGTGAAATAACATTTGTACAATATAAATTGAATGAAAATAATATGTTGTATTACCATACCTTGTCTATAGCGTTAGAACCTCCTTATATACAATATTTTTGGTGAAAGTTCCATCCGTCATTGGGGTCTTCTTATCTTTGCCTTTTCTATTTGCGGTTTTATGATTTCTTTTTACCTCGACATTCTTTTTAGCATTTTTCTTCTTTAGCTTTTTGGCCGCCTCCTCGTGTGCTTCCACATCAGGTGGGAGGGCAAGGATCTTAATCTTAGTTCTTGACGTGGCTCTAGACATCGCAACATATAACTGTCCATGAGAGAACACCGGTGCGGGTAGATACACACCCACGTTCGGGATAGTTTGGCCTTGTGACTTGTTGACCGTCATGGCGAAGCTCAGTCTGATAGGAAACTGCTTCCTCTTAAACTGAAACGGGAACATTTCATCATCAGACGGGCATAACGGTATTCGAGGAAGGAATACTCGCTTCCCAGCATGCTGGCCCACCACGATTTCTGCATCAATTGTATTTCTCCGGAACCCCCGCACCACCAGCCTTGTACCGTTGCATAGTCCATTGGCAGGGTCAATATTCCTAAGCAATATGACAGGAGATCCGAGCTTTAGCTTTAAGACGTGTGGAGGTAGCCCGTTGGGAGTCAAAGTGTTAAGGAACTCCGATGGATAATAGTTATGTGGATCATCTATCGCGGAGTCAAAGCGTGATACACCGTTTCGCCACCCCTGGAACATATCAATCATTTTCATATTGATCATATCCACCCAATCGTTACGTGTAGATAAAATTGCTCTGGTGGTGATGTAGTCTTTGTCCGCCATGTTTGCGTTTAGATCTGGAAAGATGGTGTCTATCAAGCAATGAAGATCTCTGTCGGCATCACCGCAGTACGGGACACATATGTCATCCGGAATACGCATATCGCCATCTTCATTAACCTCTTCTGTTCCACTACCAATGCGTAACAGATAATCAGCAAACCATGGGTCACTTTGAGCCCTCATGTTGCGGACAAGCTTTAGGTGGCGCATAGATTCCCAAAGATACGACATTCGGAGAGAAGCACCAACTACTTGGGCCCTAGATCCTTTCCGCTGCTGGGGAAGGACCTGTCGAAATCACCGCCAAGGACAACAATCTTTCCACCAAATGGTAGGTTTGACCGACCCATTATATCACGTAGACTATTGTCTAGTGCTTCCACATTTTGTCTTTTTTGTCATAGATGCCTCATCCCAAATTATGAGAGTCGCTTGCTGCAACAACTTGGCAAGTACCACTCTGTTTTGTGAAGCTACAACAACCACCCTCTTGAAGAGTTAGGGGTATCTTGAAACGCGAGTGGGCCGCCCTCCCCCTTTGGCATTATGGACTTGGCGACTCAGAGTAGCAGTAGCCACAGCAAGCTTGTCCCTGGCTACGTAGTTTTTGCGAGAAGTGCCCTATACAAAAAGGTCTTTCCCTGTCCCCGCAGGTCCATCCACAAAGAACAACCCACCTTGTTTCTTTGAGACAGCCGGCCATGATCTCATCATAGGCGGACCTTTGCTCCGCGTTGAGTGAGTCACACAAGAGTAGCACATCTTTAGGATTCTGTTCAATGCTAGCTTCCTCAAATATCTCACGAGGAATATGGTGCTACTCGTCGTATGTGTCATCAATATCCGGAAGAGGAAATGACCTTATGTCCTTTCCCATAGACCGCAAAGCATGTTTCGAATATCTATCAAAACCATCATTTGCATCGGATCAGGGGATGGACTATTGTGATTGTAGTCTTCCGACATTGCATCATAATGTTTTTTCCATAGCCCAATCACATCATGTGGCTCACAGAATACCAATATTGTTGCAAATAGCCGGCGTAGAGAAGAAGGCATCGAAAGAATGTAGCTTCGGTTAGACATTCATCTAGTGTATTGTCTTCTTCAATTAGACCCCTCCTTTTCGCAGCGGCCTCACGGAATGAAGGTAGGAGCACGCCATCAATAGTCCTCAATTCCTCATATGAGGTAGCACCAAAGCAACATTATTTAAGAGAACACGAAGAAAGTAGCGTTCTCCCTCGGCGAGGATGAGCCGAGATGACTCGCCAACTTGAAAAAACGAGTTTTTTTCTTTTTCGCGAGAATTTACCATTAGACTGCCGGGTAAAATGCTCGGGAAAGTCTCGATATAAGATTCCACGGGCTTACGGATACACCCTATTTGCATCAAAGTAGGTGTCGGCATTGACTCTTCTACACCGGGCTTTTTAACGATTCGTTCAACTTTATCCCGCTTATGAAATGACACCATGTGCATGTTGGGTAGATGAAGTTGTAACTGTTGTAATCTTGGTGGATGGTTCTTGCTCAAGTCAAAGCCATAAATCCTCCACAATGCTACGGAGGCGTCACCCACCGAGCATCTCTATATTGCTTGATCTCATCAATATTTCCTTCCTTATCTGCTTTATCAGACTCCCTCATCACCACGGAGGCCCTGTCATGTCCCTTGTATATGTATTTGAATAGGTACTTTACAGATTTAATGCTACTGCAGGCCTCAACATTTATATGGCAATTGAAGGTACGTAGCAGGCAAGGGTTGTAAGGCACGACCCATTGATTGTCAAGGTAATGGCCTCGAATTTTTTCTATACGTCCATCATTGCGTCGCCCAGTAGATGGGGTATGAATCCTTTCCCCGTGATGTTGAATCACAGAAAGGGCGCGGGTAACGGTTCTTGCATGAACCACGACCAGCTGTGCACGGACAAGATGGATTAAGATGCCCGCAGGGACCATGCATCATATGCTTAGTGACCATCTTGTAGAGCTCAGGGTACTTCTTCTTGTTTGGCAGCTCTGCACTGATTATCCTATCATATTGCTCAGGACATGTGAGCTTGTACTTTCGTTCCATTATTAGCAAGAAGTGTGCATGCGGCAAGCCCCTCTTCTGGAACTCCACTACATATACGTAGGCCTTCACCTTACCAAGTATATCTTTCTCCATCAACATTGTCCTCATCGCCTCTAATTTTGCTCTGAAGACTCGTGTGACGAGATCTGGACGGTCCTGTGGTGTTTGGCTTGGATAAAGTTCATTCTTGATCTCATCCCAGTTAGGGTTGCACGTCATTGTAAGGAAGATATCAGGTTTACCGTACTTTCGCACAAGAGCCATTGCATCCATGTACCGGCGCCTCATATCATGGGGCCCTCCAATGAATGATGAAGACAACACAGTACGTCTTCCGACATTCTCAGCAGATCCTTCACCCGAATGCAAACTATCCATCAGGCCTTGGTATAGATCAGCCCTCAATGTATCCTGATTGTTCCTAATATAGTCTAAACGCGAGCTCTCAATCTTGATGTAGGTGTCCACGGCAAACTGCTGGAAAAGACGCTTGCCAAAGAGAATTGGGTTAAATATCCCTGGCCGCATCTGGAACTTATAGCAGTAGTAGTCACGCACGGAGACACAAATATTCCCAAGGGGTTCTGCATGGTGACATTAGTTGAATTAGTATCATGAGTATAGATAGGAAAGAGTTTATATTGTATTATTATTGGAAATAGATCAAGTTACCTCCATCATCATTGCCACTATTCTCAAAGACACTTTTTTGCGAATTTCTCGAGCTCGATCAACTTGAGCCTTAGTCACACCCACTTTTGGAATCTCATTGTGCCACCCAAGCTCGCCATTTGGGGCAAATAGCGGGTATGACAAAGGGGTCGTAGCACGCATTATATGAGTGGATGCCATGTATAGACCGATCCTTCCCTTGAAGGAGCACACTATGCTCGAATTGGCCAAGACGCTCACTCCCCTCGACCGGCACGGCGGCCACCTCTCGATGCCGGTGGCACGTTATATATGTTCTCGATCGAGCGGCCTGGTCAAGGTTCAACTCAATGAAATCCTCGAGGTTCTCAACATGTCCCATACTCCTTAGGCTGCCGAGAGTAGGGATTCCCTTTAAAGATATTTACCAATTGCTCTATAACTTCTCTGTCTTTCTCGGGCGCATTGTGCACGACACTTGCTCATACGATGCTCGAGGGAGGGATCATCATCATAAAAGTAAAGCTCGAGGTGTCTCTTTTCAACACCATTCTCTTTACCAAATGATCGAATGTTATGGTAAATCGGCCATGGGCACGAAACGTGTAGATGCCACGGTTTCGCATGTTAGTGGTCATACGATCTAGGTGGCAATACAAAGAAGTGAAAGAGAAGTGGCCGTTGAAGTATCGATGTTTGCACGAAAGTGTCTAGCATCGGCGTCGAGCTCGACCACAACCTCTTGAGTTACGGTGGTGTAATAGGTTACGCAAGATGAATCTTTCCACCCCGACAGCAGAATCCAGGCGGTTCACCCTCGAATTTCTTTGCGTTGCGGTGCTCACAGTTCGCACCGACCGATAGCACGTGTGACTCGAAGGGACATTAGCATAAACCCCATCATACGGATCCGGGACATCAGGCTCATTATCTTGGTCGTCCATGTTGACATCGAGCTCGACGTCGGTTTCCTCCTCGTCATCTTTTGACAAAAGGTTGACATGTTATGATTTATAATAAAGTTTGTGAAATTAAATTTTAACTATTACACTATGTACCTTGACCGGCGAAAAAGTATGCCTCATCCTCTTCCTCGTCCTCCTCGAATATTACATCCTCATCACCATCTGTCATAAGCGGTGCACATATATGATGAGAGAAACCCACTTTGGAATATCAAAAACAAAAAAGATAAATTTTATAAACATATTACCATCCTCAACCATAGAGTCCCATGTATGAGCTTGTGCACCATTTGAGGGCATCGAAGAGGTACAACCAACGATAGGCGGTTGCGTGGTGTGTCGGTGCCATTATTAGGTAGTGGCACCGAAATATCTTGGGTGATACCATGAAGTAAGTAAGCCATCTAAAGTAAGTAAAAGCATGAGTTTTTAGAATATTAAAGTGGTGACAATAATTAGCGATCAAGGTTAATTACCATTTAAAACTACACTTGGTTCGGTTGGGTCATTCACATCATTGCACGTTCCGTCGGTATACCCTCTAGCACTTCTTCCAATAGTTGCTTCAAAAGCCCGATTGCGACGGGATAGAAGGGAATTTCTTTCTCCATTGGTCACTGATGCCTATGTATGATATGTACCCCAGCCAATTCAGAGCTACATGCTGCTGGAGTTTGCACCACGGTTGGCTCGATGTAAACAGGAGTTCCCCGCAATTCAGGTATTTCCATATCATGTGAAGCTAATTTAGGTGATTGAGAAGGAAAAATAGGTTGTGGGTTAAAGTGAGGGCTCTCCATGGCTAGCGAGTCCGGATGCAAATTGTTAGCTCGGTGTTCTCTCACCATCCTATTGTAGTTTTTCTTGCTCTCTTTTCGTTTTGCCTTCTTCTCTTGTGGAGTCATTTGCAGTTTTCTTACAAAGCATTTTTGGACGCATTTTTCATAGCATACGAGTCACGCCGCCTCTTGTTCATTAGTGCCTTTTGCTCAGGAGACATTGCCGCCCTTCTTGCTCTTTCTAGCTCACGTTTACGCTCTTTTGGACACGTGAAATTATTGTTGATGGAACTGGATGCATTTATAGCACCTATATATAATAAAAAGGTACGGCCTCAATGTATAATTGATGAAGGATACACAATAATTGAAAATCTCTAATTAATAAAGTTTACACAACAGTGTCAAGTACCCGTTTCACTATTTTCGTTTATTTCATTTGTTGTTTCCTCATCTGCAAATTTAAACATGGTATAACTTGTTATTACTTATAATACGTAGGGAAATTAAAAGTCGTATTTAGTAAACACCACCATACCTATTAAATTGGCAGCCATATTGTTATCAAGATCAACATGACCTTGATTATTTATCTTATACCTCTGCCGGCGTTTCTTGTTTCTTTCACTCCTTTTTTTCATCAGACATTGTTGCATACCGTTCTCTCTCCCTCTGTCTCTTCCGCTCATTAGGATCACCAAGTGTCATCAACCCCGGCCGCGCACAATTCCCTTTGAATAAAGTTTGATGATGAGTTGCAAACATATGAGCATAAAATATGAGATGTTGTAAAAGTTTCTATACCTCCATGTGTTGTATTTGTAATGTCCCCAAAGGTACGGATTACCGATTGGCCTTGGCGTGTCCATCAACACTATGCATGAAGCAAGCAATTCAGAAACTTCTTCCCTAGTACAACATCTAACGCTATGGATGCAATTTATAGATAAATGATTTTTTGCAGCATGTCAATGCCAATAATAGAGCCATGTTGAGAACATAGCCAGTTGGAACAGATAAGCACAGAGTTCAATTTGACCATAATATAGGTTTTCTACTCTGGCTATTTTTTTTTTACGAAGGTAAGTTCTACTCGGCTATTGGCATGCTGAGTTATTAAAATGTCATGAGGCATTTATTTCTTGAACAATATTGATGTGGTTCAGTTCAATTATTAATGCAATCATTGCAAGCAAGTCAAATTTTAAAGACCTACCATTATAAATGTACCTAGATTGAGAACAATCACTTTCATATTAGCATGTATCGTTCATACAAGAATAGCCAATCACTATTACTCAATAACATCTAAAATTAAAATAATACCTAAAGTGCGTTTACTCCCCTGCATGGATTGGGACGTATCATTTCTATGTAGCCAATCACTATTTTCGATATCTGACATGTTTTCCTCATCCATGTTAATTGCATGGGCCACAATATTTTTTTCATTCCTTTTTTCTTGAGTCATTGCAACAAGTCGTGCTTTTTCCCTTTCCCTTTTAGGTTGCCTAGCTTCATTAATCTTTGCTTCTGTATTAGATGTACTTTGATCACCTGGTTAAAATAAGTGCACCAAGAATTATTTTTCATAATAACATTCATCCTCAAGAATTCATGTCAATGTGTGTAAACATGGTTACCTCCATTTGTAGTGTTTGTCAAGTTGTTGAATGGGGTACGACCATTATTATGATCCGCCGGTTCCATGGAGGAAACTCACTTCCACAAAATAATGCTGAGCATAAACAAAGATCACATTGTTAATGTGTTTCCATGCGAGTCCCTCTTATGAGCAGGTCACAAACTCAAAACTCAAAGCTAACCTAAAAATGCACAGTTAGGCCCAATCGGGCGCTGGATTCCCTCCGTTAGTTGTTGCCTTCCTTTTTCGTTGTACCTAAACATCACACAGTAGAAAGTATGTCAGAATTCAACGTAATCCTTTGCAATGTCCAACAAGTGTGCAACTATCAACTTTAAAACAAAGTTGTAATGACATACTACCAGGTAAAAGTTACGCTAGACTACTGAAAAAAAAAAAGTGAGTCGCTATAAGATTGAAAATTCCCCGAGTTCCTAACTATATAGAGTATGGGCAGCTTGAAAATTCAGTTCATTGGAGGATGAAGCAAGTGCCATGGACAAAACTGGGCTACTGATTATTTGAAGCCTGCAAATCGCATGACAGGGTTTGGGATTACTGCATTGGAACCATGATGCGGGTATGTTCGGTTGTCGGGCAATATTGTAGAGAAGTAAATGTTTTTTGTTAACAAAGATCATTTACACAGGCATGACTCTCATCTATCCGACAAAACCAAAAGCCTCGTGATGAAGTGATGATTACCTTAAAGGTCCTAGTGCAAACTTAGGTCCTGAACTCAGATTCCTCCGTTGGAGTGATGTTTACCTGAACAAATCTGTTTCACCCTCAGTTCAGGACACAAAAAATGAAATTGGTAACCCATACTTCATAAAACATCAACAATCAACCCAAAGTGATCACTGTTGCAACAATTTTAGAGTTGCAGGAGCCATTGCCTTCTATATAATGCTAATAAGTGTCTTCTCTATAATCCTAAGGAGTAGATGGACTTTGCCTAGAAACAAGTATGGCCATTATTAGAAGATGGTAAGGAATGACAGTAGAATGGCAGCGGCAAATAAAGGCAGTCACACTTTTTCTCATGAGTGTCCAAAAGCACGGTAGAAGCATAATAGAAGATCTATATATTTTCAGGAACAATAACAGGAAACTAAACAGGAAGCTAAAGAGGAACAGGAACATGAAGCTGAATTTTCAGAAAGCTCACTGAATTCAGTAATCAAACACTGGGCTATCTAACCTCAGATATCAATGGCAAAATGGAATAATTTAATTGGCTCTATATATTTAGGCATTGTATCAGAGATGATTGCCCCCTGTAGTTAAAAAGAATTTGATGCTCCAGACATTGAAATCAAATCAAATAATTTAATTGGCTCTATAATGTCGCATGGCAGCATCCTTCAAAATTATTTTAAGGGAAACCTTTGCTTTGCTCTAGACACTTTGAGGCTGCAGTTTTTTTTTTTCCTAAGGCACTAAACAACCAGGCTCCCAGATCCGAAAGGATAATAAGCAAAGTGAATTTCCAATGATTTTGTTGATATTCCAGACAAAACACAAGTGCATGTGATTATGCATGCAGGCAGGCTCCCAGAAAGTGTAAAGTACATTAAAAAAAAAATGAAGCTATCCAGCCTATTGCTTATGTGACAAAACAGAGGTTGCTTGCTTCTTTGTGCCCTGCTTTGTGCAAAACATGCAAAGTGAAGCAATCTAGATGGTAAAAGTAGATGGCCCTTGATTGACAGATCAGTACACATTCAGAGAATTCTAAATAAGCACATGGATGGATAGCAACTATGAATAAGCAGTTAAGCACACATATGGATGCCTAAAACATAAATTCGACAAATAACTGCTGGGCATGCCATTTTTGTTGTATTATTGCTCCAGTCTCCGAAGGTGCAAAGTGAGACAATGTCTACTTGTCTAGTCATCTGGGGAAAAAACATTTATATCTCCCAGCATGAAATCAAAATGTAAATCTATTTGAAATAAGCATACACTGCCCTTTATTAATTAGACATCATCACAAGTAATGGGAGGATGAGTGCACCTTGAAGCAAGCAAAAAATTCAAGAGACTGTATCCATATCCAAGCTGCAAAAGTTTTTGTATCCATTCTTTTAAAAGGCAGCCCTTGTAGATTTAAGTGGTTATAGGTCTGTACTAATGCCTAAATTACCTCACTGGTCACACAAAGGTTGTGCCCAGACAACAAGTTAAAAATTAAAAATCATCATGTACCTCACTACCTCATGCAGATGTATGATTATCTGTACTCTGATCACTTATGACTTGCACTTGTGCTTTGATTCCATACTAAGCAAAGACTGTCTATTATTTTCAGAGCTCTTTATTCAGATGTGTGTTCTGAATGGCAGGTTTCAGAAAATTACCAAAAGGACATATTAACAACCTGATGCATAGTCTAACTCCTGAGAGAAATCCAAATAACATTGTAGATCACAATTGGCACATTGATCTGCATTTATATGACAAAAATGTAATCCTCAAATTACTGCCCTAATGGCTTAACCTCAAATGAAAATGCTCTGTTTTATCTCTTGTTGCTTCTCGTAGTGTTCAACACTGAATAGCATAAGTCACCTCAGCTTAACAGTAGAAGATAATTGCAATGTATGACCTGTCAGTAGCAAGTTTATTTGATAAACTCTTGAAGCCTCCCATCTAAGTCTATGGTGCTAATAATGTACAAACATCTATTGCTACTTGCCAGTATGATGTACAGAAAAAATATTCCAACAAATGAAAGAAACATATTTTTTTTTTTCGGACTACAGTAAATTGCTCATGCATCCATTGGGGCTGCTGAAATATGCATAAACATAAATGGAGAAAATCTTCAGGTTCATGAAACTGTTATAAATGGAGAAAATCCTCAGGTTCACGAAATTTGCACTGATGACACCAATTTTGAGATAGCTCATTTACAGTTATAAGCACGGGTGGGGGCATTCACTAAACTTTATCCCCCTAAAGCATTGCATCAAACACATTGAGAGAGCAAATTCAACAACATTCACAAAGCACTACTCAACCTGACATTCTAATGGTCTGTGCCTTTCATATAACAGTGAGGAATAAGCGTGACTCAAAAGGAATGTAAAATTCTAATGCTGGAAAGCTCATCAACGCTACAACCTAGATGCCCAAACTATGATTCCAGGGCAGAGAAATGTGTTGTAAACTGAAACCACACAGTTTCAAAGTGAGTGAGAGAGAGAGAGAGAGAGAGAATTACCAGTTGTATTTGTCCAAATATGTTCTTATTGACCAGCAGTATCCCAAATCCCTTAGCAACTCTTTCCAGCACCTGTAAATAGAAATGGGGCTTTCATTAGACTGTGTGCAAGGGATTGGAATAAAGAGGGTTCAGAGCAACAACTTGATTTGGCAGTGCGTTCTTGGCAGTGCGTCATACCTTGGCAGTGCGTTCTTGGCGGGGAGAGAGGAGGAAACGGAAGAGATCCACTCAAGCAGAGGAAGATCCAAGGCCGGCGCCACCCCTGGATCGATTTGGCGGGCTGGGAGCCGGATCGGGGGAGGGCCGGCGGGAGGAACCGCCGCCGATGGGAGACAAGTGTTGCCGCAGGCGGAGGGCGCGGATCGCCGCCGCCGTCGTCAGTTCGTCGTGGGGACGCACGGGTGGCGATGCTGGGGTCGGGCAGCGGGGATCGCCGCCGCCGTCGTTGGTGCGCGGTCGCGGGAGGACCGAGGCGGCGGGGCTGGGGCAGCGGGCGATCGCCGCCGCCGCCGCCGGGCGTGCGCTGGGGGAGCACCGTGGCGGCGTTCCTAGGGGCCGGACGGCGGCTGGCGAAGGACGGAGGCGGTGGACGGGGAACAGCCAGCGATCTTGTGGGAGATACGGCGCCGCCCGGCAGCGGACTCCGGTGGGTGGGCGGCGGAACCTCCCGCGGGCGAAGTGGTGCACGGGGCGGTCGCAGGGGAGCCAATGGCGTGCGTGAGGGAGCGTGAGCGAGTGGAGACACAGAGATCGTGATTGAGCCGAGCTGCCGAGAAAGGAAGGAGATTGGCGATTGGCGATGCCTGATTGGTGCGCGTCAGGCGTGAGGGATGGTGACGTGATTGGCGCGCCGAGGGTGGGGAATGGCGACGTGATTGGTGGATGGGGAGGCCGGATCGCACGGAGGCAGACCCAAACACCGAGAGTTTTTTACCGCACGAAAACACTGTCCACACTTTTTACTTTTTAGTTGTGGGAGATTATTTGTGTCTTTTTTCCCCTTTTTTTCGATTTTCTCGTACATGCTAAAAGATTCAAGGGATATTTTGAGAACCAACCGAGCGTTTGTACTAGCTCCTATCAATATATTATATGATGTTTGACAGTTATGTAAAATTTAACTAAAAGTAAATAAATTAACGCGCTTCAAGATATGTCATATTTAAGTTGTAAAAGTCACGCAACCAACCATTAAACAATAAAATAATATAAAAATAGGATAAGTAATAAATTCAGTGTATAAATGAGAATAAATAAATAAGCTCAATGTAATGTTGATTCTGACATAGCCAATACATTAAACTAAGTAAAACGCAATAATAAAAAGATACATAAATTTGACAGTACCACACAATATTTTATAGCAACTTTGTTGCTCGTACCCCAACATAAGAGAATGTTGTGGTGCTTAATCCACATGTAGAGGATGAACTAATGGGCACCATGCAACTTGACATACTAGATGGTGTATAAAACCTAGTTTATGTTCACATTCATCGTCAACTGAGTATCAAGATCTCCCAACTTATCACTTGTCTAGTCCAAGTGGTCCATATCCCTCTTCATGGTTGGATCGGAGGCGCTAAAGAACTAATAGCTCCCATATGCTCTTGTTGCTGGCCAATAGCCAAGGTAGTCGTCTAGTTGTTGTTGCTATTTTCATAGCCAATGTGGTACAGAAATGAATACCAAGCATGAGGCATTGTCCATAGAAATAGAATATGGACCAAAGTTATAGTGACTTATGTTATAAATACCTCTATCAAAGACAGGACCCTCACCAGCAGAAGCTTTTGTCCGAGACAAGGGCTCAAAATCATAAAATTCAATGTTATTGACGCTATAACGCTGATAATAAAAACGTTAAAGATGGTGACAGACTTGTTTTTTCCAGAAAAACGAAGTTTACCGATTTACAGCTCTAACTAAGCAGAGATGTACGCTGATCGAAAGCGCGACTGATGAGTGGTGAGCGCAAGGGCCACTGGACCATGTTCCTGCAAATGCCTGAACGACAAGAACCAACCGTTCTACTATTCCACTTGCACGGTTCTCACAGGGACTCGTAACGACACATTCTACAATATACGACCAAAATAGTCCACTACGAGGAGAGACGTCTTGAAACAAAAGACTACCCGAGAGGGCCAGACAATGAAAAGCAGAAATGATCGCACACGCCCGCAGAGCGGCTCGAAAAACCGCAGTTGCATCAATCTGGACAAGCCAAGAAAAAAAATTCGTGATTAAAATAAAACGGAAATGCTAAAAAACAGGCGCCGCCCTCGTGCGCGCTTGCGCTTGCGCTTGCCTCAAAATGGCAACGGGTATTTACCCGACGGGTAGTAGGAACCCACACCCGCACCCGCCAGAGAAAATCTTACCCGTCGGGTTACCCGTGAATGCGCACGGGTAGGAAAATCGTTCCACACCCGCACCCGGCGGGTAAATTTTACCCGACGGGTATTCCGCACCATGAACACACACCGAAAAATTACATAGAAATATCATTTTTTAATAAACAATATATGAAAAATTTAGGAATTTTCACACCACCAAATACAACTCCATCCAATATGTATATACTAAGTAGTGTTCATATAGACTTGGGATAAATAATTAGGTTATGTGGGCTAAATTGATTATGATAGTTAGTTAATTGTTGCGGGTATTTTTTACCCGCAGGTACGCGGGTATGGGTAGTATACATCTATACCCGTACCCGCGTACCCGATGGGTAGAGGATTTCTTCCAAAGAACACACCCGGGTAGAAAAAATTCGTCCATACCCGCGTCTTAATCGAGTAAAACCCGTCGGGTACTCGGGTTTCGGGTACCCATTGCCATCTTGAGCTTGCCTCGTCAAAAGCAAGGCCGGCTCACTGTCTCACTCTCCACCTGATTCCTTCCACCTCGTCAGCGAACCGCGAGCCAGACCCCACCCGAGCCAACAACCCATGGCCGCCGTGTCGCCGCCTCTCCTGCTCGCGGCCGCGGGCCTCGCCCTCGCCGTCCTCGCCGCCGCGACATGGCCGTCCCTAGCGGCGGGGCCGGCGGCGCTGCAGGACCCGGCGGAGCTCCTGCGCCGCGCCAAGGAGCCGGCGTTTGCGGACTGGATGGTCGGGGTGCGGCGGCGGATCCACGAGAACCCGGAGCTGGGATACGAGGAGTTCCAGACCAGCGAGCTCGTGCGCCGGGAGCTCGACGCACTGGGCATCCCCTACAGGCACCCCTTCGCCGTCACCGGCGTCGTGGCAACAGTCGGCACCGGGGGCCCGCCCTTCGTCGCTCTGCGAGCGGACATGGACGCCCTGCCCTTGCAGGTCTAAACCGCCTTCCGTTTTCTGCTCCGGTTATTACGTTGGCCCTTGCTGCTCTTCCTCTGCTTCTTGATTTCGATGCGGATTCTGGAAAATAAGGATAGAAGCAAATGTCTCTACTCTACTCTGGTAAAGAATCCGTTTCAACTGTGAGTTTGGATTATAAAAGCAACCCGCATACTTGCAGTGGCCACAAAACTAAATTTGACTTAGTCAAGGGAAGAGGAACGCCAGGGATTCAAAGAACTAGGAGTCGCCAGAAAGCTGAAATTTGCACATTTGACTTTTTTTTGTTTTAGAATTCCTTATCCGTTGAAACTTATTGCGGGGCAATACAAAGTAAGGACTAATGACCACCAAGGCCAGCACGTGCAACATGGAAATGACCTATTGAGTATCGATCGAGTATGCATATATATAGTTCATTCATGGCAGACATCCTGGTAATGGGGTAAGAAAAGGGAGGAACAGGTCTGCTCCTACTCCTTGGTAGATCCCTAGCTGCCCTTCCTGATTGGGAATATACAGAAAAAAAGAAACTTTGGCTTCTTACTGAAATGAATCACATGGGCTGCCTATGTGTATCTGTAACAGTCATGCGAGCCTTGGGTCATGTTCCAGGTGGTGATTGACAAGACAAATATGTGATTGTGTGTAATTATTGTGTTCTTCCTGAACCTGATTGGTATGATTGAATTACTGTGAGCATGAGTTGTCTTCTCTTGGTGAATGCGAAAATTCTTTTTTGTTTTACCAGCTCTCGAACAGCCGGCTATTGATATATTCTCTATGTATTTTTCTGGTGCCATAGGTTCATATTTCGTACAGGTTGGATTGATTACATGTTGAGAGCTGCTTCTCATTGTACTAATCTCCAAGTTTGGTTATTATTTTAGGATCAATTTTCAATTATTTTTTCTTGATTATTTAATTTTAGTAAACTACATCTGCGCAAAGAAAAAAGAAGTATAATTATCTTGTATCTTTCCACCAGTTAAAATTGATGTCCTGTTTTACAGGAAAGTGTGGAATGGGAACACAAAAGCAAAGTTCCTGGGAAGATGCATGGATGTGGACATGATGCACATGTTGCTATGCTGTTGGGATCTGCTAAGATTCTTCAGGAGCATCGTGATGAGTTGAAGGTTGGTTAAAATATTTTTCTATATATAAAGCAATGCAAATTTCTCACTGCACAATGAAAGTTCTGAAGTAATTGAAAGTCTCTTCTCAAACTTTGAGTGAGAATCTGAATAAATTTAAATATGGATAAATCTTTGATTGTTAAAGTATGGAGTTTGAGCAAGAGTCAGTTGGATACTCAATCCTTCATTTCGCAAACATGGATGTCTATTGGATTTGATGTATTGTTTTTGGTGTTATATATTAATTTTGATGGTTTACCTAGCACCTGTTCTGTATTCGTGGAAATGATAAGAGAGATTTGTTGATTGCTTAAAAAACTATAGAATATGTTTAACATTTGTATATTGCAATTTTTTCCTTGCATTAAGCTACATGTTCTCAATCCTTGTAGATTTGGGAAAACGATAAAGATGCAGACTCTGCTTTTCTGGAGTTTTTGTTTGTTTAAAAGAAATATCTCATCAAGTAGTTCTTAATTCTTACCCAATTTTACTTTTTAATTTCTTGATCTCAAGACTAGAGTGTATCATAATGTCATCCAATGGTAGCTTCCTTATATTTTGTATAACTTAAAATGGATGCTATATTTGTAAGAGGTAGCTTCTTTTTTGTCTAGGGAAGTCTCTTTTTTTTTGTCTCAGGTGTAGATTTATGAAATGCAATACACCGCTCTTTCTTTGCCTTTTTATTTGTTACATTAGATGGTTTGTCAATTGGTTATGTTTCTCTTTGTAGGGAAAGCGTGCATCCACATTTAGTCGACCAATATTGGTTTAAGTAATTATGTTTAGGCATCCTAGAAGTCCACATTGAATTCCTTGGTTTTTTTTCTCTGAACGACGATTAAATCAGTTAGTTCAGTTGCCTCCATATCAGTTATATGAAGTTATGAACTGCCTTGTAATCTTTGAATTTTAAATTTTTATCACCCTATGAGTTTTCTATGGTTATAATTTTTTTTAATTAATGTAGGGTTACAGTTGTTCTTGTTTTCCAACCAGCTGAGGAGGGTGGCGGTGGGGCACAGAAAATGATAGAAGCTGGAGCTCTGGAAAACATAGATGCCATTTTTGGGCTTCATATAGCTGATGTTGTGCCTATTGGTGTGCTGGCATCCAGGCCAGGGCCTATTATGGCTGGGAGTGGATTCTTTGAGGCCGTAATAAGTGGAAAGGGAGGGCATGCTGCACTTCCCCATCACACTATAGATCCGATATTGGCTGCCTCAAATGTTATCGTGAGCCTTCAGCAACTTGTTTCCGAGAAGCTGATCCCTTAGACTCACAGGTACCGTCCTATCCTTGGGTGACTTAATTTGTTGTTATATGTCATAAATTTCCATGCATGGAAGCCTTTGTTGATTGACGATGTCTATATCCATTTATATGATCCATAGAAGTTCTGTCCTGTTGGTCTAAATTAGAGCATCTCCAACAGATCAGCCAAAAGAGATATCTAAATTTGGTGATTTAGGGCCTGTTTGTTTCCTTTAGTCCCTAAAGTTTAGTCCTAGTGTGTTTGGATCTAGGGACTAAAAGGGACTAAAAGCGCATTAAAGAGAGGCATGTGCTCTCACAACTTGAACTTTAGTCCCTTTTAGTTCCTCCTTACTGACTAAAGCTACTAAAGTTTAGTACTTCTAAAAGCAAGGGGTGTTTGGAAGTTTAGGGACTAAAACGGACTAAACTTTAGTCACTAAACTTTAGTCCTAGTGAAACAAACAGGCCCTTAGTTGTTTTGTAAAATAAATCTCACCTCAAAATAGTAGAGTACTCCAACAGACTATCTATGTCATGTGCATGCAGCCAGGGGAGCTCCCAAGGGCGTGCAACAGCCCAAGGAGGCTGTAATCAATGGCAATTAGATGCATGCAGCCAGGACGGTATCCTAGGGGGTGCTGGCTGTAATCAATGGCAATTAGAGTCTGGGGAATAGATGAGAGTTAATGAGAGATTAGAGTTAATGTTGGGGAGAGAAAAAAAGGACCCAGAGCTGTGCGCCTAGGGGCTAGGCTGCTCTATATAAACCCTGTAATCAGCTTATGATGAATCAAGCAATGAACAACAAACAATCCAATCTACCCCAAATGTTCTAGTCTCCCTCCACGCCGACTTTGCCCGGCCTTCCTCTTAGCAATGGTTATGCTCCCTATCCCCCATATGAACTAAGGTTCATAGCAATCTAAAACTGAGGCTCTCATTATTGAAACCTGCCACGCCAGCACAACTTTTGTTTTCGGATGCATCCTGATCCCGTAGACCTGGCCATCCGCTCCCTTTTCGGATCATCGCCTAGACCTTCTCGTCGACGCCTGCAACTCAAGTTCAGCGGCAGGGGACCTGCCCGATGGTTCCGGCTGCCCAGGCATCATTGTGCATGTCCAGCAGGCGGCAGGCCACACACGGTAGGGGCTTGACCAAGCCCAGCCATCAACGCACGCAGGGGGCCGGCCGCACGGCGACGGTGAATCGTGGCAGCCTGCTGGTGGCTGCCCCAGCCACCCATCAAGACACGAAGGGGCCGGCCAGTGTGACATCCAGCCGGCCGCACGGCTTGACGAGGAATCGCCACAGCCTGTTGGTGGCTGCGCCAGCCTGTTGTGCGGAAAAAGGCTGGATGGCGAGCGGCACAGGCTACCCATCTATGGAGACTGAAATCTCCGGGTCATGTGTTGCGAGATCTGTTTGAAATTTGTCAAGATCTTGTTGAGCTTTTTATCCTGGTCCTAACACAGAAAGTACAAATTTTCCTGGACTTGTTATAGATAGACAGCACAAAGTATTTCTTATACATTGCTATATACTATTCAAAACTTAAAAGTTTTAAACTCTTAAATTGTTCAATATAGAAATTGTAATTTCATAAGCAAAAAAATGATTTTGTATCACAAGAATTATACAATTTTTTTTATTCAATACATTACTCCCAGGTTCCCATCATTTTGTTCAATGCACTGACTATTGTACTTCTGTTATGTTGAACCTTTGGCAATTTATCCTTATTTACACTCCAGTAGTCCACTTTATGATTTTTTTTATTTGGATCCATGCTGTGTTCTGCAGGTTGTAACAGTTGGAAAGTTTCAAGGAGGTGGAGCCTTCAATGTGATCCCTGATTCTGTTACTATAGGTGGCACCTTCCGAGCCTTTCTGAAAAGAGAGTTTTAATCAATTGAAGCAGCGAATTGAAGAGGTAAGAGCATTTGTTTGGGAACTTTGTGTTACTCTTTTTCTTAATTATTTTCTGCAATTAGGTTCTCTTAGATGAAAAATAAAAGATTCAAAATTGCCTTCAATATGAAGTTGCTGTTAAGATAATGAGAGTAATTTTAAATAGATCGATCTGCGAATTTCATCGATAGCTTTAGAGAAGTGGATACTTGCAAGTGGCACTGGCACGACATCCTATGTGCTGTCACATAATTTAAATATATACTACAACCAAGGGTATTACAAACGAATAAGCTGGTGCACATCTAAAGTTTGTTGCATTCCATTATTTTGCTTGTGTTAGATTGTACCTCTGTCAGTTTGAGCACAAGAGCAGTTACTGACACTTATTCTCATGAATAAACTCAATTTTTGGAAAGTTGCATGGATACAGACCCACATGTAATTTGCTGTTTAAGTACTCGTAATAGTTTTTATCTTTCACATTTTTTTAATGAAAATTGCTTGTAGCTTTCACCTTGGTAATGGTATTGCTGAACTTGCAAAACAAGTCTCCTCATAGTTACTATGGGTTGGTAGGTTTGTAGATGGAACTATCTGGGTCACAATGGTCCGAACTCTTGAGTCACCTGCACTGAGTTCCCAACTATATTCACCTCTCTAGTTATAAACATCTTATAAAATTTCACTGTGGATTGTCCTGCAGAGGAGAGGACCTCAGCTACTTTGTTTTTCATGTTTCAGGTGATTGTGTCTCAAGCATCCGTACAGCGCTGCAGCGCTAGCGTGGACTTCCTCACCAAGGACCGTCCTTTCTTCCCTCCTACCATCAACAGCCCTGAGCTCCATGATTTCTTCGTGAGTGTGGCCAGCGAGATGGTTGGCTCTAGGAACGTGAGGGACAGGCAACCGCTAATGGGCGCTGAGGACTTCTCATTCTACGCTGAGGCAGTCCCCTCAACCTACTACTACTTTGTGGGTATGTACAACGAGACTCGCGGACTGCAGGCACCCCATCACTCCCCCTACTTCACCATCAACGAAGATGTCCTCCCCTATGGCGCGGCTGCGCAAGCGGCGTTGGCAGCTCGCTATCTACTCGAGCATCAGCAACCTGCTGCTGCCAGTGATGAGGCAAAAACCCACGATGAGCTGTAGATACATAGCGTTGCTTCACTCTGTTAATGGAATTAGATTGAGCCGTTGAAGTTGAATTTTTGGCTCGTCCAGTGTACTTCTTTGCCAAGTTATTCAGCACCTGTACATATATCCTGATATATCCCCATGCTTTTGTAATAATGGGTTGGTGATCAATTGTGAGATCGGGCACTATTTGGTGCGATTTCCAGTCAGCAAACAATCTAGGAACATAGTTATATGGTCCTGGTGGTATTTCTTATTGTCAGCGATTGGTTATTCACAACAGCACCAGATACTTACAGTCATTCCAATTTTCATAGTCATACCAACTAAGTGTCATTAGATTCATTATTGATTATATTTCCATAGTATACTTACTATTTGATGTCTAAATCTTTCTTTCTTTATAGTTTTTTAGTCAAATTTGAGATGTTTTGTCTCTTCGAGTAAGTTGGAATGATTTCTAATTTGGAATGGAGGAGTAACAAATTTGGGGCACCAAAAAAGGCTCAGTAGCACATGTGCGTTCAGCAGTTTCATGGTCCACCTGCGAATCAAAAAATTGCCGTGGCGTTATGGCTGGACATACCAAGTTCATGCAGTATTAAAATGCTTATACTACGTAAATTCTCTAGCTCACCGGACCTTCCGAACCCATCTCGGATGAATTTTTCTTTTATGGTGTTAGTAAAAGCTTATGCTCATTCTAAATGAAACCCTAAACGGTCGACAAAAAAAGAGGGAATGTTATAGTCAGTTTGGCAGACCTCGCTCCAAAGAAATGCATAGTAGTTTAGACCACCTCAATTTAATTTACAAACTAGTTCCGGCAAGCGAACTCAATGCAAGAAGCGTAGAATACCGCGGTAGGCAGCAGAGACAGGAGAGGGCAAGCAAAGACGGCCTCCATGCTTTCGAGCTTGTTCGCTTCAGGCTACCAGTATTTTTTTCTTATAGAAAATCAGCCGTTTCAATAGTATTTTAGCTTATCAGTCGGTTTACAAGAAAATCAGTTGCTGATCAATTGTGCGATCCACCAAACGATCTCTACTACAAAAAGATGAGAAACGTAGAATATACCGCGGTAGCCGGCAGAGACAAGAGAGATGTGATGACACAAAGAGAGGGGCAAGCAGAGACGGCAAAGATGGTGCGCCACCTGTTATCTCCCCACACGCGCACCACAGCAGCCAGCCAGCCAGGCAGGCAGCGAGGCCGCCACAGGAGAGGAAGCCACCAAACCAGCCAGTTGCGGCCTCACAGCCCAACTGGTGCCGTGCCTGCCGTCTCCTCTCCTCTCTCGTCTCATCCCCACGAGCCCACCCAGCAATGCCCTCCTCCTCCTCGCCTCCCACATGACCTGCGCCGCGCCGCGCAGCCACCCCTGCCTGGTCACGAGAACGCCGCCACGCACATCACTTCGAGCGCTTCTCTCCCTCCCTCCTCTTCGTGGATTGGAATCGACGGATGACGATGGCGGGTTCTTGCGCCGCGGCGCCTGTTGCCGGTCTTCCCTCGTTCAGGACGCCGCCGCCAACTCACCTCAGACTTGCCGGCTTCTTGCCCGCGCGGAGTCGCGGCGGCGCCGTGCTGGGATGTGTTCTGGGGGCCAAGAAGCAGCCGCCGGGAGTTCTGAACCGGGTACTTGCTTCCTATGGATAAACTTGATTTGTTGTTTGGTCTGCATGATATCGTGGGTTGGACTATAACTTTTTCTTTTTTCTTTTTTCTCACTTTGCTGTTAAACTGTTTCTCCCTTGCATGGCTGCTGCGATGACAATTTTTTTATGTTTATTATTACACATTCAAAGGTCAATTAATAATAGATAGGTGACAGACTATATGGTCTCAAAATTGAGTATGTATCGGTATTGGTTTATATCGAAATTCCTTGTGTGCCGAAGGATTTAACAGTTATTCTTGTTTTTTCATGTCAAGCCTATACGCTCGCTGAATCTCTACAATGTGTAATAACCAAGATTTGTTGTCACATCAAAAGTGCCATATATCACCGTAGTTCCAATGCTCACCCAAAATTCATTGTCAGAAAAGAAAAAATGGGGTCCAAATTTGATCTTTTTACAGTTCATGGTAACAGCTAGTCCTAGTTGTGTTGCTGGTATCTGCTGCTTAGATCCTTGCTAAAGTCTGGACAGTGGCATTCACACCTTTCCTGAGTGTGAGTTATGCCTGCATCAATATAAACCATACAGCAGCTTCGGTTTAGTACCAACATCAGTTGATATGGAACTTTCTTGCTGGAATTGATACAAAGACCACCATTCAGAAAGTTAACCATTTTTCACATATATTCTGTTGGCTACTCTCATTACGTGTCAAAAGTGTTTGTGCTATAGCTTTTCTCTAGCATGCCTCAAAAGGTGAACAATGTAGCTCAGAGTATAAAGTAGAGTCCCTATTTTATGCTCCATCAGAATCAGCTTAACCTCATTTATTCAGAATCCAATGATTGGAATTCTTATCACCTTTGTTGCTGTCTTTTATTCAACATTTTCTGCAATATCTCTGGAAAGTTGGGTTTAAATCGACGGCCCGCATATAAATCCACCTGGTGAATTTAGGTTGTGTCTTAAATGGCTGCAGCCTATCTTGTGCTATGGTGTTACTCTAGATACAGGATTTCTTGATAGCTAATTTTGACTAATCAGTATGGGTTTAACCTTTTTTATAAACTGGGCTTTTTATTTCTGTATACTGCAATATATTTGGTTTTCACTAATGATTTACTGCCAGGGCTGTTTTTATTGTGCTCGTATAGTTGCTCTGCGGATACATGCGAAGAGATGGGCATGAAGGTGATGTGAGCAGTCAAGGAAGGGATGCTGCTGCTGTCTTTGGGCCAGATGATGATGGTGTAAAGATTCCTACTCAGGTAGAGACTCTTGTAAAGGGCACTGCAACGGTTGCTGAACCAGAATACAAGCAGATCCCAGATCTAGATTACCTACAGGTAGTTTTTCCTTATCATTTTATACTGAACTGATTTTTCTATTGAAAGTGAACTTTAGTGGTCATTAAACCTTTTGAACTTAGTGTGATACAGTCAGAATTTCAATAATCAATGCTACTTAGCATATATGGGTTTTATTAATTGATTTATTCTATGAACTGATCTCATTTATTTTGTGGTCATGCAGGAGCTGCTGGCTATTCAGCAGCAAGGACCTCGTGCAATAGGTTTCTTTGGAACTCGCAACATGGGATTTATGCATCAACAGCTTATTGAGATCCTGAGCTATGCTATGGTCATAACAGTATGTTTCTATGTGTAGTTGTCATTCATATGATCTCCTGATTTATATGCCAGTGTGGTTCATATGATCTTGATCTCTCTAGCTTTGTTAATAATGTTTGTGTATAATTTCCAGAAAAATCATATATTCACATCTGGGGCTTCTGGAACAAATGCAGCTGTTATCAGGGGCGCTTTAAGAGCTGAAAAGCCAGAGTTGCTTACTGTAATTTTACCTCAAAGTCTAAAGAAGCAGCCTCCTGAAAGCCAAGAACTGTTGTCTAAAGTAAGAATTCCTGATATTTCTATTCTGAAATAAGACTTCTTGATATTTATATTCTGAATTGGTCATTTTCTAGCCAAACTTAGCTCCAGATCTGTTACACAAAGCCCTACGGACGCCAATTTACCTTTTGTTCTATGTATTTAGTAGCATTTAGTGGTTTTGTATCGATTGATAGAATGCTCATCAGTCATCACAATATTTTCAGCATATTGACAATGATGACACAGTTGTGTAAAAATTTCTTAGAGCGCCACAGAAAAGGGGGAAAAGGCAAAACCATGCTTGTGGTGCTGATTGTATGACAACTGCTGCATAAGCTTCCTTAGCTGTGTTTTTATATCAATGAATTGATGTTTTGTATTACTTGGTTTACACTAAACTACTAAAATATAATATTATTACCTCTGAGTTAGGTTTTATAGCCATTTCTTTTTTAACTGTGATCTCTCCTTGACACCTTGACCATACATATCAATACTGATGCTTGAGAACATTGTTATTGAAAGAGAATGATTTGTGCTTTTCTGTATAGACTAGAGAATAGTACAATCATAAATAGTTAACTTGATTCGTCCTTCACCAAGAGAGAATTCTATTTATTTTCACTTCAGTTCTCCTAATTAATTCGTCTGCTGTCACTGATCTTCAGTTCCGTCGTATGTCAGTTGCTACATAAGAAAGCTGTATAGTTTGTTTGGATCTTTGGGGTGTTCTGTTGCTACTATCCTTAGGAATTTAACAAGCTTGATCATAAGTATGGTTGAAAATCAGTGTGGGCACTTGGTTAGGAATGTTTCACCATGGCATTTGAATCATTCAGAAATAAGAAACCATCAGCATTATTCGACAATCTGGGATTCTGGCTAGATAGCTAATATAAAGATGTGCAGCTGTCCTGCGTGTTAGAAAACAAAAGCCATATCATTAAGCATTCACTGTTATATGTGTTAATTCTAATAACATGCCTTGGGAATTTAATAGTGTCGGTGCTAGAACTGGCGGTCCTAACGCCAACTAGTAAATTTATGGTGCGTGCTCCCAACTCCGGAAGGTGTGCAAGAATGGACACAAGGGATTTATACTGGTTCGAGCAAGAGAAGGCCCTGCGTCCAGTGGGGGGGAGGAAGTCTTGTATTAACTTGCACCGAAGTGCTCGTAGGTAGGGTGTACAAGCTGGTGGAGAGAGGGAACTGGTCCCAAGTCTCGTAGATGATTGAGGCAAGTGCCAATATCGTGCTGGTGAGAGCTTGCCTGCTAAGGGTCTCTGTCCTCCCCTTTTATAGCCACAAGGGGAGGATAGGGTTTACAAGGGGTGTCTTGTGTGACAGGTGCTCCCTTGCTCTGTCCGAGGCCTCGGAGCGCGCCATCCCTCTTGTGCCGAGGGTCAGGAGTGGGTGGCGGCACTGTTGGGCTTGGCTTGGTACTGCAAGTCATGGGTGCAGCTGCGTGGAGTCATTTCCCCAGTCCTGGCGATGGAGAGGACGTCTGACCCCGTGTGGGCTGGCAGAGTGGCGATGGACAGCGTGTCCGAGTCCTGTAGCTTGCTGTAGCTTTGACCCGTCCCGAATCCGAGGCTCCGAGGGGCCTTGGTCCCTGCTGCCGTACGCTGAGTGGTTGACACAGTTGAGGGCGGTCGTTGGGGCGGTCGCTGCCCATCTCGGGCTCAGAAAACCCGGGGAGACTGTTGTTTGACCGGCGCCCCGCCTCGACTCAAGCCCCGTGACGGAGGATGACGCTGCGCTGACGTCTTTTGGCGTGGGCGGTCGGCCCCGAGGCTTCAAGCGATTTAACCTCATCACGAAGTTAGGCGAACAGCGCTCCACGCGGGGGTGCATGGCCGTCACCGTGGAGGATGATGCAATCCGGCGTGAGCGCAGGTGGTGACGTGACGGCCCCCATCAGGGATGGGCAGGTCTCGACAAGAGCTGCAGCGGGAGGGGCAGGTATACGTCAAGTCCGAGTCCCGGCTTGACGAGAGTTGCGGGGCGCGTCCCGCCCGAGGCCGGGCCGGGGGCTCAAGGGAGGCGGAAGGTGGAAGCTCGTCCCGAGGCCTCGACGGGAGGGCCGGACGAGGCGGAAGATTAGCGCCCGTCCGAGGCCTCGGCGGGGAGGGCTCGGACGAGGCGGAGAGTTAAGCGCCCGTCCGAGGCCTCGGCGGGGGAGGGGCTCGGGACGAGGTGGAGAGCAGTGTGCTGGGCCTTAATGGGCTGTGCTTTTGTTGTTGCGCGGCCTGGTATTGCGTTTGCTGGGCTTGGTTTTTTGTGGTCCGTTTGGGGGGCCCTAATTTTGGTACCCGACAAATAGCATCCTGCTGATTAATTTTTTCCATATATGATAAATTTGAAATGCTTCAATGACATTTTGTAATTTTTTATAGGTACAAAACTTGATTGAGAAACCGCAGTATGATCATTTGCCACTACTTGAGGCTAGCAGGTTAGTGAGCTAGCTTTTCAAACTGCTCATGGTTTTCCCAAACTCTATTTTTCTCACCAGTGGTGTGGCTAGATACCTATTCGGTCCATGCAGTGTATCATACTATCACTTAGTTCCATCTCTTTTCAGAGTTTGCACAAGTGTAGGTGCTGCATCCTTTGTTTTTGGGCAAAACAGATTGCATATATTTGTCCATAGGCAATTCGGATATGTAGTTATGGAATAATTGTTGGCACTTTGTTTAGTTTCAATAAATCATTGATGGTTTGGGTACAATATCCAGAACTTCATTACACTGCGCTGAACCAAAAACTGTTCTGCTGATTTTGCAATAGTTTCTGTTGCCTCATTTACAGAACGATTGCATGAATATAAGACACTGAATCAAAACCAGCAGTGGACAGGTTGATGCCATGATTAATATTTAATTACTCTAGATTGGGGACTGTCCAAGAGTAGATACCGTACTGTTATCCTGACAGATTTTTTTTTTTGTCCAAGGGTAGATATTGTACTTTTTATCCTGACAGATTTTTTGTTAATCAGTTTTATTTTTAGAAAACCAGTCTATGTCTTTTTTGCCTATTTGTCAGAGCGTATCATATGTTGTACCCTTTCCACTACCCCTTTAGCCTGCACAGGAGGACATGGACTGAACGACGAGTCACATTTCTTTTTTTCTCTATATAAACATGTATTCTGACTAGAATATCACCTTTATGCTTAATGACAACTGTTGCAATCTTCAGGTTATGCAATATGGACATCATCTCTAAGGTCCAACAGGTGATCTGCTTCGCATTCCATGACAGCAAGCTGCTGATGGAAACATGCCAGGAGGCCAAGAACCTTCGGAAGATCGTGACACTCTTCTACTTGGATTAGCTCCTCCGGCAGGGATCTAGTCTCCTTTTTTTGTCCGTGGTGTAGGCTAATGCCGGGGGATAAAAAGCAAGCTGAACGGTTTAGTTAGTTTCGAAATATATTGGATAGGTGGTGCGGTGACCTTCCATTGGAGGAGAAAGTCATTTTGTTTCGCCCATTGTTTTGATTCTTGTCACAAAGAAACCAATAATATTGTCGATATGCTTAGTTCGTCAGTGAAGGGAATAAGATTATAAGTTGGAGTTTATTTGTTGTTGATCTCAGGCTTATAATTAGTTTGTGCTCCAGTTTTTCCACCTCTTTTATGTTTGTTCCTCGCTTTTTATTTAGTGAGATGTTGTTATCGTGATTGATGACTTACCTTGATGGCCTGCTGCTAGAGCATCTTCAGCAGGCTGTTTAAACAGGTCCTATTTTTGAGCTACGAAACATGCCTCGCTACTCTATTTTTGGGCATAATTGGTTCGTGGCATCATTGCCCTTGGCGTAGGGAAGAGGGGCTGAGTGGTTCTCAACACCCCTCAGCATTTATATGCCCCCTCCCTACATTACACCCCCTTAATTATCTACTTATAATACTTCAATTAGCTAGTTAATGATATAAGAGTGAAGTTTTCAAAATTGTCAGTGTTATGTAAGTCCTCAAAATCTCAAATGCATTTTTGGCTCACTAAAGTTGTAACGGACTAACGGGTCTCATTGAAGTTCAAACGAGTGTGTATCTGACCTAGTGTTCTACATGGCATGTCACTGTAGCAAGGTTCTATTTTAGAAAAAAATTGTATCTTTTTTATATAACTTCAGATGAAGATGATTTTTATAAAAAAAAGATTGTAGGACTTTGAGATCTACAAATTTTTTTTGTTTTAAGTTTTTTATGTGACAGATGCTTAAAAATAATATAAAGTTTCAGAAAGATATTAATCACGTACTAAGGCTTGTTGACTTAAAAACATATTTTATTTAAAAACATCTTCATCCGAAGTTGTATGAAAAAAATATGATTTTTCTAAGACGGTGTCTTACCACCAACATGGAGGTCCTATTTGTCGGCGACATCCGGGATGGATAAATATCTATTTTGGATTTAGATGAGACCCGTTATAATTATAGGGATCCAAAAATACATTTTGAAACTTTAAGGATCTAGATAACACTTAGGGCCACCGGTGAATTTTACTCATGATATTATTTATGCTTAAATTTCTTATATAATTAAGAATTAGTCTTTCTATTATTTTCTTCTCCTTTCTTTTTTTATTGTTGCCGAACGTACTTATCTTACTTGTTCTACTTTTTTATTTGTTTTCCCTCTGAATTTGATTGGTTTCTAATAGCTTTTATATTTTATTTAGGGCTAATCTTCTTGTTATCTTCCTTGTTTTTCTTTACTCTTTGTTATTACCGTGCTTTTTTTTATTGATATAAGGATTAGAGTGATAGGATGAATGTTAGAGACATAGGGCTAATTGATTCTATCCCATTTTCACTGAGCTATTCGCGTTATTTTTCTTAGTTTTTATATTTCTTTTGCATTATAACAGAAAATACTTATTTGGTTGTTGTTACGCTGAGCAGTAGCAAAACCACTGCTCGGTAGGTTCAAAAAAAAAAAAAAAAAAAAAAAACACTGCTCGGTGACCCACACGGCTCGTCAACGAAGCGTAGAGGGGTTTTTATATATATGTATAAAAGATAAATACTATAAATTTTTAGATAAATATTTCTAGATAAAAAATCATCCTGATTTCTAAAAGTTTTTAGATTTGCTTGTAAACTCTAGCCGTGCATCTACTTTTTTATATATACATAATTGTTATTAGTTTGAAGGGCCTCCTATATCAAAGTCCTGACCCTGCCCCTGGTCATTGCCATCTCTATTTACTCCACATAGATTGCCATTGCCATCTCTATCTCTATTTATTCCGCATAGTAGGCAACAGGATCAGTGCAACGTCGTTTGGCAAATGTATACTTCGTATTATATACGCAGAAATTTCTGGAAGAATGTCGCACTTGGATGGCGAAGCGGGTGGTTCATGGGTAGTATGGGGTGGCGTGGGGGTGGACCAGGTGTCCAGGTGGTCACAACGAAACCCAACCGCTGCCCATGTGCTGTCCTAACAGGTGGACGCCCGCCGTACAGGCATCTCCATCGCACAGGTACAGCGTGTGCGCGCTTGCTTAGCCTTCAAGCTACAAAGCTTCCTCTTCTCCTTCCTGCCGAGACACACGTTACGCACGGCACAGATTCCATCTCGAATCAAAATCCATCTGCTCAGATGCTCGACAGGGCAAATCACTCTAGCCATATACATCTCAGTGCCTCAACAATACTCAGATCCCCGCTAGCTGGGCACACCAATCGTCGACCCCGATGGTTAAATAATTGGGAACGTATGCTATGCAAACTAGGTTCTTGTGCAAACTATGCAAACTCTAATCAAGATCACAGGATTTTAATCTGATGGCTGGTAATTTTAAGACTTAAACCCCCTCCACTCATCTCATCCATTGTTGCAAAACACCCCCATGAGTGGAAGGGTTTAAGTGCTTAAAATTACCAACCATGGGAGATTCATTCATGTGATTAGATTAGAGTTTGCATAGCTATTACTGTGAGTTTTATTTTCAGATAAAGATACATTGCCTAAATAATTAATCAAGAGCAAACTTAAAGATTTTCGACACCTTCGAGATGTGGGGAGAGACGGTTTTGCAACTTCAACTTTCTACCATCGGTCGATGTATGAAGTTTCAATAAAATTAATGCACTGATTGCACAAAGAAGACGCAATAGCATACTAGTAATAAAACATCATGAATCCATAATAATAATAATAGTAATCCTCTCAGAGGAGAGCCGGTGAGCAGTAGGTACAGAAACGCACACAATAAATAAGTAATAACAGTAATAAACTCACACCAATCCATAATACTAGATCAAATCCACCATAAAAAATCCTCTCCAAACCCTCAGATCCATCCGCCACCCACGCGGACAAAACAAATGCCTCCTGTTCATAACACTGTCACCACCGCTACGATACCTGCTACTACCACTAGACTGCAGACTCCCACTACTACTGTACCGCTAGATCCAATCTGAAGATGCGCACGCAAACGGGCCCACTCCCACCACGACCACCTCAGTGGCGGAGGAAGACGGCGAGCAGCGCCGCGAGGCAGCAGACGGAGAGCGGCGCCGAGAGGGCGCCCGCGCCGGACACCGGGGCGGGGGCCGGCGCCTCGGCCGCGGAGGCAGCGGAGGCCAGCGCGGCCAGGGCCACGAAGGCGGCGATCACGGCGGCGGAAACGCGGGCCATCGAATCGATGCGGACGGGACGGAACGGAAGTCGAGGTGGCGGCGCCGGAGCGGGATCAGCTAGGGTTCTGCTGGAGGCGTGGAGGCGGCGTGAGGAGGAATGGGGCTGGCGGAGGCCATGGGTTCAGATTTATAGGGGTGAAGGGGAGGTTCAGGTAGTTTACCAGGCTGAACTGTCGTACAGGGCGGTTGCGATTATTGATCCCGGTTTTGTGGGAAGATACAGGGGGGTTGACAGATATTCGATGGTAGTAATTCTGGTTTAAGTAGTAATCATAGTGGGGCCCACGTTGACAGCGTGTCGTTCACAAGAGCTGGGGCAAGGTGGCGGTGTTTGGTGCTGCCAAAGGATGGACGGTGTCACGGTGACCGGCTGGTCACTGATGAGATGACCCATAAGCAAGGCCACAACCTCCCGCACTCTTCTGAGTTTGATGTATACGTACTTTGTTCCTATTTTCTCCGGTCTTTAAATAAATTAATTTTTATAATTATTTGAGATCACAACTATTATTATTAGCTGCAATTAGCTACTTTGATTTAACTAGTGAAATAATTGTTAGTTAAATATTCAGCTAATAATTAGTTATAGTATTAGCTAAACCTATTTCGATCCAAGAAACTGATTATTAGCAGCTAACTACTATCTCTTGACCCAAACAGGGCCTAAATAAATATGTTTCTTGGTGCATATCCATACCTAGAAATATATTTATTTTAGATCGAAGAGGTATAATTAGAATTTTGAGGTGAGAGAGAAAGATAGTCCTTGCTCCTCTTAATTGCAAATAGCAACACGGAGGCCTTTGCATCAAAAAAAAAAAAACACGGAGGCCTTGGTAGCAGCTCCTAGAGATGCCCTACTAGGGCAAAGCCGACTGTTGTGGATGTGTCATAAAATGATGTCAGTATTAATTATAAATAACATTGGACGTATCACATACCTTCCTGTTCCAAAGAAAAAGATCTTATAGATTTAGTCAAAATGAAATTATTATGAAGTTAACTAAGTTAAACAAGAAAATATCAATATTTACGATATTAAAGAGATATATTATAAAACTACATTAAATGATAAATTGAATGATATTGTTTCTTCTATTCATCAAATTGTCCCAAAGAAAAAGATCTTATAGATTTAGTAAAAAATCAAATTATTGTGAATTTAACTAAGTTAAACGAGAAAATATCAATATTTACGATATTAAAGAGATATATTATGAAACTACATTAAATGATAAATTGAATGATATTGTTTCTTCTATTCATCAAATTGTCCCAAAGAAAAAGATCTTTGATTTAGTCAAAATCAAATTATTATGAATTTAACTAAGTTAAACGAGAAAATATCAAAATTTATGATATTAAAGAGATATATTTTAAACAAGAAAATATCAATATTTACGATATTAAAGAGATATATTATGAAACTACATTAAATGATAAATTGAATGATATTATTTCTTCTATTCATCAAATTATAAGTCATCATGACCCATCTATATACTCTCTCCGCCCCCTTTTAACTGAATTTTAATAAATACTAAATATCATCAATTAGTATCATAATTAGTCTCATCGAAAAGATCTTTGGATCTAGTTTTTTAACAAATTTATTTGAAGACATAAATATTGCATGTATTTTTTTATAAATCAAGTCAAACTTGTGGCACGAAAAATCCACAACGATAATTAAAAAGGACAGAGGAAGTACATGTATTTTGTCATGTACCTCTTCCACATGCGCTATGCATAAAAACGCATAATAATCTTTCCTTTTGAACGAAGGGTGCACGTGTCACACGATTAGTATTCTAGTGGTTGACGTCGATGGTCCTATCTGAAGCCTAACTTCTCAAACAAAAAACATTTATAAAAAAGAAAAAAATATTAATGGGAAGTTCGTGAAGATTGACATGTTTTTTCTCTTTTCATATCACCATCAGTAAATAGCATTATTATCCCAACATTCAGGGGCCGGTGATTGTTTTATCCACAACTACGGGTGTCATCAGGAGCGCCATTACAAAAGTTGAAGTCAAGGCCTAACAATCCAGGACAAACCAATGCCGTTTGGAACGGGGAGTTTCCTTGGTTTGGAGTCTAGCCTACTGCCAACTGATGATCCAGACAGCCATCCAGGTCAGCAGACCAGCACACACACTTTCTATGAATCTAGGACAGACAGGTGTACAGTTTAGTATTATTTAATTGAAAGCAATTTCTGAATTCAGACCCTGTGATTCCTTTGATGGGAACCTCCCTGTGATTCCTTTGATGGGAACCTTATTGAATTTTTTCTATACTTTTATGTTTCGGCAAACAAACTCCTATTTTCTGAAATCAATGAATTGATGGGAGCATAGTTAAGTTAGGTTGTATTTTCTGAAAGACATTGAATTGAAGAAAAGAAATAACTTAATCCTCAGATGCAGGAGCATCGAGCCCTTGCATGTTACTTTCACATGAAAACATTTACTCTCTCCGTCCCAAAATAGATGCATGTCTTTCTTCAAAAGGAGTCTGTTTGACTGAAAATATAGAAAATAGTATCAATATTTATAACTCTAAATAAGTATATTTGAAAGTATATTCTATGATTAATCTAATGATACTTAGTACGTATCATAAATATTAGCATATTTTTATTTATATTTGGTCAAATTTTAAGAAGTTTGACTCTTCGAGAAACAATATGTATATTTATTTGGGGACCGAGTGTAACACCTCCGGTGTTACGTTAACCTAAACCCTGCCATGTCATCAGCATCATTGCATAAGCATTCATAATTAGAGAACCCTAATGTGAACAATTAAAATGAGTTTATTAAATTCTAGGGTTGTTTGCGCTTTTTTATATCATATATGTATGTGCATGCCATTCAAACTTCACTTACAATTTTACAATTGTTTATAAAAGCAATCAATTAAAATCAACCTTGATGTTTGCAAGTGTTTGACTAACCCCGACTCACACCTCAAAACATGTTTTACAAGTCAATTATACAAAAGAAAGAACTCAAGTTGAATTTGAAATTCAAACTCCAACCCTAGCTAGAAATGGCTAAGCGTTGGAATTTTTATTTCACTTTCAATTTCTGGGAGCTAACCATAATTAATTTTTTAAATAAAAGTTGCTAACCATTGGCACTATTTCAAAGTATGAACTTTGTACTTTAAAAGTATGCCATTGGTTGGGTTTGAAAAGTACCACAACACCATTAATTAATTCAAAAGCTATTTGCCCCTTTTTCAATTTCATCTCAAAATATTCAAAATTTGAGAAAACTCCAAAAATGTAGTTTGTGCTTTTCCTTGAGCTCTACAAGTTTGGTAAATAAAGTTTTTCAAGTTTTTGAATAAAATTAAAAGTAATTTCAAAAGTTTCTTAAATTGGGAATTGTCCCTTTTTGGTTTTTAAACTCAAATTTAAAAATTATTTAGTTTCATGAAAAACTTTCTACATGAAAGTTGTAGATCTTAAAAAGTGGAACAACTTTTATTTTTGGATATTTTCATCTTTTACTCAAAATTTGAAAGTAATTTTGAAATCCCAAAAGTTAAGGTTTTGCATTATTTTCAAATTTGAAATGCAATTTCAAAACTATTTAGATTCTGACAAAATTTCTTTAACAAAAGTTGTAGAGCATGAAAAGTTGCACAATCTGTATTTTGGGAATTTTTCAACTTCTATTCAAAATCTTGGAGTAATTTTAGAAAAGAGAGAGATGAGGTGGCCTCGCTACAAATTGCATGAGCAGGGGGAAGAGGGACACCTCGCTCGGCCACCCATGCCGGTAGGTCGACCATTTGTAACACCCGGTGTTACGTTAACCAAAACCTGCCATGTCATCATCATCATTGCATAAGCATCCATGATTAAAGAACCCTAAATCAACTATTTAAAATGAGTTTACAATTCTAGGGTTTGATTTGAGCTTTTCTATGTCACATGTGTATGTGTTGATATTTAAATTCCACTCACAATTTTAATTTTGGTTATAAAAATAATCACTAAAACCAACCTTGATGTTTGCAAGTGTTTGGCTAACCCTAACTCCCACCCCAAACATGTTTTACAAGTCAAATGAGATGTAAGAAAGAATCAAATTTGAATTTGGAATTCAAATCCCAAACCCTAGCTTGAGAGGCTAAGGGTTGGAAATTGAATATCACTTTCAAATTTGATGAGCTAACCATAATTAATTTTATAAATAAAAGTTGCCAACCAATGGCACTATTTCAAAGTATAAATTTTGTACTTTGAAAAATGTACTATTGGGTGGGTTTGAAAAGTGCCACAACATCATTAATTAATTGCCCAAAGATTCAATTTGAAAAACCTTTCAAAAGGGAGATTTTCAAAGTGTTTTTGCCCCCTTTACCATTTCACCCCAAAATATTCAAAATTTGGGAAAACTCCAAAAATACAGTTTGTGCATCTCTTTGAGCTCTACAACTTTGGTATACAAAGTTTTTCAAGTTTTTGAATAAAATTTGAAGTAATTTCAAAAGTTATTTGAATTAGAAAATGTCCCCTTTTGAGTTTTAAACTACAATTCAAAAATTGTTTGGTTTCATGAAAAATTTCCTAAATGAAAGTTGTAGATATTGAGAAATGGAACAACTTTTATTTTTGGAGATTTTCATCTTTTATTCAAAATTTGAAAGTAATTTTAAATCCCGCGGGTTAGGGTTTTGTCCCCTTTTCAAATTTGAATTTCAAATTCAAAAACCAGTTCGATTCTGACAAAACTTGTTAAATCAAAGTTGTAGAGAATGAAAAGTTACACAATTGATATTTTGGGAGATTTTTTTGTGTACTGTTCAAGTTTTCAGAGTAATTTGAAAAATAAAAAGGGGTGAGTTTGGCCGCTACTGAAGAGTGCACGGGGGGGGGGACACCTCGAGAAGGTCGCCCATGCCGCCCGGCCGAAGCGCCGCCGTGGCCGTTCGGCGCCTTCCGCCCGTTCGCCCAGCGTCGCCAACCAGCTCGGACGCCATCACGAACCTCCCAGCCACCTGTCTAGCACACCACGGCCTATAAAAGTCATCCTCGGGCCGGCAGCAGGTTCCTTTTTCGTCCACTACGCTCATCACCGCAGCGCCGTCCATCTTTCACCAAATTCGCTCGTCTCTGTCCACCATCTTTCCAATTCGGCGTGCACACAGCTCCGCCACCTCCTTGCGCACCGATTGAGCCACTCCTCGCCCTTTGACATCACCAGTCGCGTACACGAAGTCATCTTCCTCGGCTCCGGCCGTGCGCCGCCCGTGAGCTCCCTCACTTCGCCGGCGCTCTGGAGCGTTTCAAGCTCCACCGGTTGTCGTGTTAGCTTCGCTGGAGTCACCGACTGTGTTCGGCCTCTTGGTTTCCTCGTTAAGCACGGAGCCACGGGAACGCCGTTCGCCGTCGTCGTGTCGCGCCGAAGAGCACACCCTCGCCATCACACCGCCCTCTCCATCGGTCCATCTCCATTCAAGAGAGCAAGAGCACCGTGCTCGGGGTGAGATACTCGATCGTTTCCGCGTTTCGATTCTATCGCTACCGTCTTTGAAGCCGACGGAACACCGTGGGCCGACGTGTTCACAGCGGCGCCACCGAAGCCGCCATGGCCGCCGCTGGTGTCCTGGTGGGTGGATGAGGGTGTATAGTACCTTGTTGAGTCCGTCTCGGTGAGGGGAATACTGGAGCAGCTTGGTTACTTCGCAGGGATCGCCGACGGCGAGAACCGCCGTCGTCGCCGCCGCCGTCTGTTCGGCCGGAGAGAAGGGGGGAGGAGGAGGCCGACAGCGGGGCCGGCCTGTCGGCCGGGCGCGAGAGGGGGAGAGGGCCGCGGGCCAAGCCGCAGGTAAGGGCCAAGCAGCCGATGGGCCGCACAGTAAAGCCCGCGAGGAGGAGTTTTGTTCTTTTCTTTTTCTTTTATGTTTTTCTGAAATTAGTTTTCACCTTTTTAGTGTAATTTATTTTGGACAAATAAAAATGCAACAAAAATATGTATGTGTTCCTTGTACTATGCTCTGTCCATGAAAAATACTAACCCCTGGTTTTGCAATAAAATTTAATTATGCTTTAATTTGCTCTTTAAATTAATAAATGCCACTTCCATGATTTTTAATAATTAAAATATCAGTCCAAAAATTATGAAATTTGTTTTGTGTGCTAATTAGATAATAATGGTCTTAATTATAAAGTTTGATCAAGTTTTGATTAAGTTTTTATATTATGCTTAATTAATGCCTTAATTAATTAATGTTTAATTAGTTAATTCTTTGATTAATTAGGGTTTAATTAATCTTCAATTAGTAAGTTAATTAGTGGCTTTCAACAACTGTAAAATGGTCAATAAATTAGTAATCACTCTAATCACCATTAGGGTTGCTTGATTTTGGGATTGAGCGATGACCCTAGGTCATTAACCCTAATGACCTTCGGCATTTCATGTTGATTGCGTATCGCTAGTCCGTCGTCGTCGACGCTAGTTATACCTTCTTAGTGCAAGGTTGCCGTGAAGGAAAGTTGTACTCAAGATCGACTAATAATCGTTGCATCATTATCGCATGCTCTTTTGTTTATTGCATTGTAATCATGCATCTTTATCGTGTAGCCGTTTGCCCCGAGGAGGAAGTCGAGCCGTCTCCGGGTTTCCGAAGAGGTTGGATCTGATCCCGGTGATTGGGTAATCGAGCCTCACTTCTTCGAGCCCCAAGGCAAGCCCCGGATGCATTCGAACCCTTCCTTGTATTTCGAAAATCTTTTATATTGTATGTTCCTGATGTAATGCATTAGGTGTAGGAGTTGTGTGCTACCCTACTTTGATGCATTTACCGTACCTTGTTACATTACCCCCTGTACACCTGTTTTGATTTCGAAATGCTTAGTTGCGCTTTTAGCCTTGCTACTAGTGTAGGTTTTGATAAATTGTTTTCAAAAGGTGATAACAATACTCCCCGAAGGGAATTTATTTAAAACTCGATGTTGCTTGTCGCCTATCCTTGTTCGACGGGGTCAAGGATACACCACAAGAGCATGATGATGAATAAATCGAGACCGGGTGGAGTGACTTGCACCGGGGAAGGGCTAGTGCCCCGGTGTAGTGTCGCCCACTTGTGAGTCGGTTAAGCACCGTTCGTTGTCTTGGCCCTTGGATCATGAGGTTATTGGATAGTACTAGTCGCATGCTAATGGCGGTAAGCTCCCTTATATGATCCATGCGAGAACGGACACCCGGGGACGGAAGTAGCGTGTACCCACACTACGAGTGCACCCATCGACGGTTAGACCGACGGCGTAGGGAGATGGTGTCTTGTACTCCGTGGCTAGGACCCGTTCGGGTGCGGAGAAATGCAAGTGTGAGTTGATGTATGTAAGATGTTTGGTCCTGCATATATCGTGTGGCTAGAAGCCCCAATTTGGGTAAATAAAGCGATTCGAATCGTCGTGTGCTCCACGATATGGGAGCCGTGATCCTTGCACCAGCATCGTAGTAATGATGAAAGAGTGAGAATGGAAAGTTTGAATCCGACATGTGTTTGACAAGTGATTGTTAAAGTAAGGATTGGCTTAGTCTCTTTTCGCAAAAGGATGTCTTTTGATCTTGCTAAAGCCTCACCTTGATTCCTACTAGCAAAGCATTCCCGAGTCTTCTCCCCACTTTTTGGTCGGGTAAGTCTTATGGAGTACTTTTTTGTACTCGGGGTTTGTTCAACCCCCATTTGCGGGTGAACCGCATGGACAAGAGTGCTACGGCCCTTGTTGCATGACGGTTATCGAAGAAGTGGACCGATGAGGAGTGAATTGAGTGGCCTTTGGGCGGGGGGGCAACTTTTGTTGCGTGGTTTGTAATAAAGTTACATAATGACACTTCCATTTGGTTTGTAATAATAACACTCTGTTTGTATAAGTTTTACAAGAGGTTTGTAAATTATGTTATTGTAAGTCTTCCGCTACTACGGAATTTATATATGAAAACTGTTGTAATATCTTGTGATGTCTCTGTAAGTATCGATCCTGGAGTGATCGTGGTTTATCGGGGATCCACCCGACGGAACTTTCTAGGTTATGTGGTACGTAAGTACGGCTGATAGAGGTCTTAGGGATAATGTCAGGTGCTTGTGGGCCATATAATTTAGAAGGTTCTGCCACAACCGCCGCCGCCGTGGGGGTCGTTCTCGCTGCGTTCCGGCTTCGTGGCGTCGCCAACCAACTCAACCCCGTCGCGAAGGTGCTTGCCACCACGTCGACCACCCCTTGCCTATAAAAGCCACCGGCGTCGCCGTTTTCTTCTCTTTCTTCTCCTGCACCATCGCCGTCGCCACCTCTGTTGCCGGCACAATTCACGCTCCATGCTCCACCATTCTCCAATTGCTTTTGCAACCCTGTCCGCCACTCCCTTGCGCACCTTTTGAGCCAAGAGTGCGAGCTGTAACCGCCTGAGTTGCTCGCGCGCCATCATCTTCTCCAACTCCGACCACCCACCACCGCCGCCGTCGATTATCATCTTTTTACCTGCTCCAAAGTTGCCGCCACCGTGTTTTGAAGCCTCGGTGAGCTCCTGAGCATGACTCGGGTGTTGGTTGCGTCTATCTCATCGCGGTTTAGCCGGAACGGTGACATGCCAGTGAGCGCCGCTTAGCCGCTGGGCCGCCTTGCGTGTCCAAGGTCCTGAGGGAGCCACGCGCCGCCGTCGGCCGCCATGGTCGCGGTGGTGCGAAGCTCGTGGTGGTTAGGAAGGGAGTATAGTAGCTCGTTGGGTGCGGCGCGATGAGAGGAGTCCGCGGGTGCAATCGGTTTTCGTCGGAGAGGCCACGGTTGGCGAGAACCGCCACCGCCCCGCCGCCCGTTTCTGTTCGGCCGGAGAGAAGAGAGGGAGGAAGAAGGGAGTTGACGTGGGGGGCCGCCGCAGTGAGAGGGAGAGAAAAGGAAGGCGCCCGTGCCAAGGCAGGCAGGCCCGTGGTCTCATGGGCCGGGCCGGGATTGTCGGGGCTGCTCGGGCCGCACAGTGAGCCCAAGGAGAGAAAGAAAAAGCTTTTCTTTTTCCAATTTAATTTCCAAATGCTGCTTTTTATATTTTCATAATGATTTACTTTGGACAGTTAAAAATAAAATAAAAATATGTGTGTGGTCATTGTAAAATGCTCTATGTAGGAAAAATACTAACTTTGATTTTTCAGTAACTTTTATTTATGTCAAAAATTGCTCTTTTAATTAATAAATGCAATTTCCATAATTTTAATATTTAAAATATAAGTCCAAAAATCATGAATTTTGTTTTGCATGCTAATTAGATGATAATGATCTTAATTATGAAGTTTGATCATGTTTTGACTAATTTTTGTTTTATGCTTAATTACTACCTTAATTAATTGATGTTTAATTAATTAATCTCTTGTTTAATTAGGGTTTAATTAATCTCTAGTTAGCAAATTAATTAGTGGCTTTCAACAACTGTAAAAATAGTTAATAAATTAGTAATTAGCCTTAATCCTTTGTTAGGGTTGCTTGATTTTGAGATTGAGTGATGACCCTAGGTCATTAACCCTAATGACCTTCGGCATTTTATGTTGATTGTGTATCGTTAGTCCATCGTCGTCGACGCTAGCTATACTTTCTTAGTGCAACTATACCGTGAAGGAAAGTTGTACTCAAGATAGGTTAACAATCGTTGCATCATTATCGCATGCTCCTTTTACTACTGCATTGTAATCATGCATCTTAATCGTGTAGTTGTGCCGTCTGAAGAGTGAGTTGATCCAACTCCTATTTCTAAAGAAGGTGTTCAGCGTGAAGAGGTTGGACCCAATCTTAGTAATTGGATAGCTGAGCCTTACTTCGTCGAGCCCCAAGACAAGCCCCGGATGCATTCAAACCCTACCTTGAATTTTAAAAGTCTTTTATGATTTTATGTTGATGATATGATGCATTAGGTGTTAGGAGTTGTGTGATATCCTACTTTGATGCATTTACCGTACCTTGATATATTACCTTGGATACCTGTTTTGATTTTGAAAATAATTAGTATATGCTTAGCCCTGCTGATAGCATAGGCTTTATGAAATGTTTTCCAAAATGTGATAACAATACCCCTTTTGAGAAAGTGATGAAAATCTGATGTTACTTGTTGGTATCCCTTCACTTTGATCGGGTCAAGGGTACGCAACAAGAACATGATGAGTAAATTGAGACCGGGTGGAGTGACTTGCACCAGGAAGGGCTAGTGCCCTGGTGTAGTGTCGTCCACTTGTGAGTCGGTTAAGCACCGTTCGTTGCCTTGGCCCTTGGATCATGAGGTTATTGGATAGTACTAGTCGCATGCTAATGGCGGTAAGCTCCCTTGTACTATCTATGACGAGAACGGATAACCGGGACGAGTGTAGCGTGTGCCCATCCTACGGGGCCACCGTGGAAGGGGACCACGGCGTAGGGAGATGGTGTACTGTACCCTCGTGGCTAGGACCCGTTCTGGCCAGGAGAAATACAAGCGTTGAGTTGATGTATGTAAGATGGTCAGTCCTGCATACATCATGTGGCTAGAAAGCCCCAGCTGGGTATATAAAGCGGTTCGAATCGTCGTTGCTCCACAATATGGGAGACTTGATCCTTGCACCAGTATCGTAGTAATGATGGAAGCTGATGGAAAGTTTTGAATTCGTTACATGTTTGACAAGTGATTGTTATAGTAAGGACTGGCTTAGTCTCTTTTCGCAAAAGGTGTCTTTTGATCTTGCTAAAGCCTCACCTTGATTCCTATTAGCCAGCATTCCTGAGTCTTCTCCCCAATTTTTAGTCAGGTAAGTCTTGCGGAGTACTTTTGGTACTCAGGGTTTATTAAACCTCTGTTGTAGGTGAACCGTGTGAGCAAGTGTGCTACGGCCTTTGTTGTATGACGATTATCGAGAAAGGATCTGACGAGGAGTAGATTGTGTGGCCCGTGGGCAGGGCACCTTTCGTTGTGTGATTGTAATAAGGTTAAGTAATAATACTTCCATTTGTCTTGTAATAATGATACAATTGGTTTGTATAAGTTTATCAAATGGTTTGTAAATTAAGTTATTGTAAGTCTTCTGCTACTCTGGTATTTTTTATGAAAACTGTTGTAATACTGTGATGTCTCTGTAAGTATCGATCCTGGAGGAATCGTGGTTTATCGGGGATCCACCCGACGGAACATTCTAGGTTATGTGGTGTACAAGCATAGCCGACAGAGGTCTTAGGGACAATGTCGGTACTTGTGGACCATATAATTTAGAAGGTTCTGCCACACCGAGAGAGTACTTATGTTGTTCCTATCTGCATAAACCATGACAAGTGTTTTCTAAAATTGTGTCCTCGGAGAAGGATCATCCAATTTCTCTATCTCCCTTCTCTTATAAATAAAATCCATTTTTGCAGTTTAATCCCATATGGACAAAACTTCTACTCTCTTGAGTATCTTTCCAAAAATAATCTTGACATTACATGATTAAATTTTTTTCCCAAAAACATGTTGGTTTAGTATATATTCCTTGAGTCCTTCCACCCTTTACTTCATTTACGTGCTGATTTTTTTACATGAAAAACTCCATTATGCAGCAATTGAGTCCAAATCTTTGGCCGCCGTAGGTCATGGATACAAGCTGGAATATTGACAAAGCGAGATAGTTTGTCCCCGAGGCTGCTAAACCATGGGCAATCAAGTTTTTATTCCCATATTAACATGCAGATTTTTGGGGGCGAGGATGTTGATGTTAATACTAAGTACTGCATGGTTGCATGGAAATTTCTTAATACCACAATTATCTAAGCAGTTGCCAAATGTCAATAGACCTTTTCATATGAACTACTTCATCTATCCCATAATAGTTGAACTCTGTCACGGAGACCAATGTAGAAGGCAAAAGACCAAAATACCTTACAAAAAGTAGAGATTGAGATGTATTGGGAAAACAAAAGGATGTATTGGAAGAAGAGACATATTCATTGGGAAGTGAGAATAACAACTATTTTAGTACAGAATTTAAATCATAAAGCGTCAACTATTTAGAGACGGAGAGAATACTGCTAATAAATACGTACACAAGGGTCATCTTAACTTAGTGTTGATTTGTCTTAAAAATACTAGAATGCTTAGTTTTTATAGGGGGACGGGGAGGGAGTACATTCTAATCCTACATAATCAAAAATGATGCGATTCCATGAACACTCTGAGATGGGTGTTTTAGACATAGAGGAACTTGCTAGTGGAGGGTATAAGTTGTTGTAGTAGTCATGCTCATTAAAGGAAGACTAGAGGTTCCAGGTGGCATGAGGAATGAAGCAGGAGGTTTTATTTATTGTGGGGAGGGGGTGGTTTGGTAGTTAAAGCATCTCCAAAAGTTCCTTGGACCTCCTCTTAATCCATATTGTTTAAAAGATTGAAAAAAACCCTTCAACAACTCCTAATCCATTATGCTAATCTTTTAAATATTAAAAAAAAAAATCACCCCATTCAACATAAAGTTACACAGTCTCTAGGCCACGCGTGTTTTTTTTTCGAGCCTTAGGAGAAGGGAGTGAAAAAAAAAAAAAGAAGTATAGGGTTTCAGGTGGGTTCCTGATTTAAATCTTTTTGATTTTATAGAACTAAAATATTAGGAACTATTATAAATGACCTTCTTTTTTTTTCTCCCAATGCCTTTTTAGAATTTGGAAAATGAATATTTTAGGAAACTCTTGGAGATCCTCTTCGTAGCCTGGCTTGAACTATCGTGTGGGGGTTATAGTCATGATTTTTTGCAGAAGGATCCGAGAGGTGTTGAGGTACCCTATTATTCTAGGGTTAATTAGTGTTAGTAGTAATCATGGTGGAGCCAATGTTAATATAGTGTTCATAAGAGAGCCAATGTTAATAGTGTTCATAAGAGCTAGGGGCGAGGTGGCAATGTTTGGAACACAGATTGAGTATTTCGATGCCAAGATGGATAAAAAAGTTGTGAGCTATAAAGCTGTAGAGCTTATTGAGCATAGATAGCTATTTTCATCAAAAAAATCATCTCTATAAATTGTTATAATAAGTTATCATTTTTTTGAGCTATGGGATGCAATAGCATGAATAAATTTATTAAAATTGTAGGCATAAACTTCCTAGTTCACCACCCCTTCATTTATCTTTCATGTATCAATTATTGACACAAGGTAATGTTAAACAAAAATTAAGTGCTTCAAAACCAGTAGATCTCGTGGTCATCTAAGATTATACAAGAAGGCTATGATTTTAGAAGATATTCTTTTTTAAGATACGTTATGCAGAAAAGCTAAATTCCACACACTTGAGTGGAACGTTTAAATCACGATTTTAATTGACGGTGAAATAAGTGCGAACCAAACATATGTAAATTTATTTTAGGATCTAATGATATTACTTTTCTAGTGTTAGATGATATAGTGAGATGTCTTTTATGACTTCGTCAAATATGAGTTGTGTTGTACATATACGTGAGTGCATCCTTCTATATTACAATTCATCATAATCTAATCTAAAAGCAAAAAATAGCGAGCAAAAGAAGTAATCATAGTTTTTAGGACGGTAAGGCGAGACGAGGCGACCCACCACCTTTCGGACGTCTAGGCGCTCAAGGCACTAGGCAAGACAACGCCATACACAACCAGCAGAGCAGAGCAGAGGAAGAAGATCTGCCTCCCCGTGTGCCTCTTACCAGTGGGCCATCGCACCCCCTTAGGGCGTCCACAGTGGAAATAGTCAGCTGCTAGCTATTTTGGTGCCACCTCAACAATGTGGGTCCCCTTTACAATAATTATTTATTCAATATCCCTTCTTTCTACCACCGTGGAGCCCACCTGCATGCATGGTCCCTGCTCCAAAAGCAGGCTAGCGTTGCATGCTAGTGGTTGCGCTGTGCTACTTCGGGGGTGTTTGGAAGGGAGGGGCAAATTTTTTTGTCCCGTCCCATCAAATCTAGTCACGCATATATAAAGTATTAAATATAGTCTAAAAAAATAACTAATTACATAGATTGCAATAACTTTGTAAGACGAATCTTTTAAGCCTAATTAATCCATAATTTGACAATGTACTGCTACAGTAAATATTTGCTAATGACGGATTAATTATACTTAAAAAATTTGTCTTATGGTTTCCTGACGTGTTCTGTAATTTTTGTTTTTATTAGTATTCGAAACCCCCCTCCGACATCCCTCCGATATTCTGATGTGATATAGGCAAAACTTTTTCCACACCATCCAAACACCCCCTTCATCTCGGGACAAACAGATAGATAAGCGACGAGCAAATCGCCGGCTCAATATTCTAGGCAGTTTCTCTCTTCTCCACATAGGATATATGCTGACCTGTACATCAAATAGCTAGCTGAGTCAGCCTTACTGGGGACGCCCTTATAGAACTGACGAACCGTTTCCTCTGACTCTACACCGGACCGCAAGTCCCCACTGGCTGCTCCTGCGTGACTGCTCCTCCCAACAGGCCAACACCAGCCAAAAAAAAGAGAGAACGAGAGAGAGGACAAGAGCGAGAGCAAGAGAGATGCAGAGGCAGCCGCAGCAGGGCAGCTAACCCGGAGGGGCGGATCAGGTGGAGACTGGGAGGCGACGGATGAAGGCAGGCATTCCAGGTGAGTCGCGGACGGGACGGAGCTGCGCTCGCGCAAGCGTGTCGCAGCAGTAGCGTCGGGTCGCGGACGGAGCGGCGAGGAATTGCGGACGAAGCAGCGAGGAATCGCGGACGGGCCGCACTCGCGCGAGGCAGCCGCCTGCGCTGGCGCCGGCACCAGATTACAGGTGCGCCGCGGCCCTCTTCTCTCTCCCTGTCTCCTTCCTTTCCCTCTCCTTCTCCCCCTCTCGAGTCCCGACCATCGCGATGGGGATTGGGCAGTAAATGGCGGGAGGTGCAGGCGCGCGATGCTTCTTCCCCCCGCGTGTGCATCCGGCTGCTCTTTCCCGCGCGCTCCCTCTGCACCTTTTCTTTGCCGCGGCGTCCGCCTCAGCGGATTCGACGCCTAGCGACGCTTTTTGTCCCAAGGCGACGCCGTACGCGGGCCTGCTGCGGCGAGCACGACGCCCCGGTTAAAAACGCTCGGACGACTTGGCGTCGCCTAAACATAAATCACAAAAGAAATCTCGATTTGTCGCGTGCTGCCCAGCCCAGCCCATCTCGTCGATATGTTAACTATACAGTATACACTGAAAATTCATGCCCTGCTTGATTAATCTTTTCTGCCCCCGTTGTCCACCTCTGTTTAGGGCAGATGGCGCAGATCCCCAATCTCGACAATGCTCCGCTGAACCTTGCGGCCCTCAGGTCCCCCCACCATCGTGAACCGTCTCATTCGCTCGCCTCCTCCTATCTGCTATGCATCTGGATTCTGACAGGCTTATTCGGTCTGTTTGTAGGGAGCAGTCGCAGAAGGACCTGCTCGGCATCCTAAAAAATGTGGGTTTCCTGTGTCACGCTGCTTGTTATAACCATGATCTCCGGTGGTCTTCTTGTTGATACTGAACTGAGGAGTTTGATTTTCTTTTTGATGCTTACCAGATAAGGGGGAAGAAATGCTTGGTCATTGATCCTAAGCTCGCTGGGACTCTGTCACTGGTTGTGCAGACATCGCTGCTAAAGGTGCGATGACACTATGCGTATGCTAGTCTTGTCTGATTATCTTTAATAACTCTGCTGCAGTAGTATTCTTTGCTAGTACATTTTGTATTTTATATATATCATCAATCAAGGCCATGGCACAGCGTATACCCTGGTTCATCTGTTTAATTCTAGAGTTTCTTAGCTCATTACACCCTTTATTCTGCTTATCAGGAGTATGGCGCCGAATTGCGGATTCTCTCCTCCGAATCCCTACAGACGGAATGCCCCAAAATCGTGTATCTTGTGCGCTCTCAGCTGAGCTTCATGAAGTTTGTTGCAAGTCAAATCAAGAACGATGAACCTAAAGGGCTCCAGAGGGAATACTTCCTTTACTTTGTACCTCGCCGCACCGTTGCTTGTGAGAAGGTATCTGTTATTCTTTCCGTGTTTGAACTAATCCATTAGTGGGTTCTGTATTGTGTATGGGTGCTGTAGAATAGTTTGCGATGCTCAGATCTATTGATTTGTTCTTTTTTTTTGAAACAAATGATTTGTTCTAAATTTAAATTTAAATTTAACTCTAGTAGTAACAATTAAACTCAAAGTAACCATTTCCCAGTTATGACGGACATCAGGACATGTATCCGAACCTTCTGGTTCTTGTATGTTCATTTTTTTTTTCCAGAATGGCCAAGGTCAAATTTCATTATGGTTGTAACGAAATTACATAGTTGCACATGTAACAGAAACGAAAATGATAGAACTTCTAAAAGCAAACGTGTCGAAAAGAGAGATCGCACGATTCTTGTATGTTCATGCATTCAATGAATTATAGTTTTGCTTGAATGAATAGATAATCACTGAGTCTAATTGAAAATTGGTTTCTATATGCTCCAGAAATTGGCACTTGGCAGGCTGGAGCTAGTTCATCAGTTTATGCCTTTGCCCTTTGGCTATCCTTAGACATGAGTTCAGTGACAACACCTTGTGTATTGTATTTATCATGTTACTAGGTAAGTGCCCGTGCGTTGCAACGGGAACAATGCTAGTGTCTTTGTGTGTCTGCCTCTTTTGTTTATTGGATTTTGATGACCCTAAGTCTTCCCCCATTCATGTGTATCATTTGGCTTTTTAAACGCAATGTTCATGTTGCAGTGCAAATTTTTTTTTTGCGTTGCAAGAGGCATAAAAGTTCAAGGTTTTCATAATTGGTTAGTAATAATAGTGATAATTGTCACCACCTCAAAGTCATTCCTCACATCACAAAAGCAACCTTTTGAACCAACCAAGACACCTGTTCTCGATGACGGTTCACCTCTAGTTCCCCGCCCCCAGTGCCACACCACAAGTCCACAAGGCTGGACGCACACTATTCACAGTGCCGCACAACCAGCTGCACTTCCTATCCTCCGTCAGGTGCCTCCGCTTCTACTGGCTTTCCTACAAATCAAACATCCAGCGCCCTCTGCGTTTGTTGCCAAACTGTACCAGATATCTCGAGTTTACATTGAGTTCTAAAATAGTTTGATGCAACAAAAGCTTCATTCAGGAGCATCCTTGGCAGCCCCCATGCTGCATTGCAAATAGGATGGTGAAATCTTCAATATACCTTGTTTTTGGCTGATGCTTCTAATCATCCTCCATCAACCATTGCATGATCAGTTCTATGACGGACGGTGATAGCAGCCACCAGATAGGCATGCCATGTTGTAATCTCCAGTTCTCCTCACACCTATAAATTCATTCAGAATGTCCAGTTCATCAGAATTCGTATATAACTGAACATTTGAGGAACATTACAAGTATAAACCATAATTAAGGGCACAAGCTAGATACATAAAAAAATACCACACCATGAAACATATTGCAGAGGCATATTAATCTTAGATGCAATCAATGAATCACAACTGAAGATTTCAGAGGCTTGTGACATCTGCAATGCCGGGACAGAGGACACAGCACACATATTATTTTTGGCTGCAATAACGCCCGTCTGTTTTGGAATGCAATTGGCATTTGATTATAGATTAGAAAATAGGCAGGCAAACAAGGGCAATAAGCAATTAAACGAGCTCCACATGCCATTGCTTATTCAATTGAAAGCAGGTCATTAGGCAGGCAAACAAGAGTTACATATGCATACATGAAAGACGCAGCACTGTTCTTCAACATCTAGAGGTACGTCTCCTTCAGGAGACAATGAACTCACCTCTGGGCTGAGATTAGCCTTAGCCCAAGGTTATTAAACAGTGGAGGATTAGTAATTCCTCCAAATTTGTTTACTCACATGCCTGCAACCAACAAAATTAAACAGTGGAGGATTATTAAGAAATCATTACACCTGCCAGATACGATGAGTGCTTGTGTAGTGTAGTTGAGCTCCATGTTTTTGAGGCGTCGCCTAGGCGTCGCCTAGTCGTCGCCTAGGCGACAAGGCGCTGCAGAGGTGGTAAGGCCGGGGGCGCCACAACCTGCAGAGGTATGGCGTCCGCCTAGTCGTAGTGGGCGCCGCCTAGGCGCAGATGGGCGCCGGGGCGGGCGCCCGTGAGCCGCCCAATGGACGCTGATGCGAGGACGCCGGGGAAGGGCGCCAAAGGACAGCGGCCCCGCGAGAATTCAGGCGCAGCAGCGCCGCTGAAAAAGAAGAGAGGCGGGAACAAGGCCGCGCACCCGCCCGCAAAGGGTCTTCAAGCGGGAAATTGACCGCTGGTCATTACGCGAAAGGAGGGGGGAGACGGGAGAGGAAGAGAGAAGGCGGCGAAGCGGACTGAGCTCCGCTCAGTTGCTCCTCCTCCGCCGAGAGTCGAGCGCACCGGGCGGGCTATCCCTCGCCGGGGAGCCACCCCTGCGCCGGCCGCCGCCGCCGCGGGAGCCGCCCCTGCATCTCCCGACCTCCGCTGGCCGTCCGCTGGTTTACGCCTCCGTCGGCCGTCTGCCCGCACCGGCCGTCTCGTGTCTTCACCTCCACCGGCCGGCCGCCCGTTCCGAGGAGCCGCCCGTGCATCTCTCAAGCCGAGTAGTAGTATTTAATGCCTCGTTCTCTGCTTTTGCTGATGCTTCATGCCTTTTGCTCTGAATATTGTATACTAATGTCCGATTGTGCACCGAATACTGTGTGCTAATGTCTGCTTTTTATGTTACTGAGCCATCTTTCTTTAATGTTATTCACATATACTAGTGTCTGTTGTGCTTGGAATGCCTGCTTGATTAGTATATAAAATTCTGGGCTCAAGAATTGGCTATAAACGTGGTATATATGTGCTGCACTAGTATATAAAATTCTGGATTGCAACGCCTTACAATGTGTGTATGGCGTCGCCTAGGCGTCCGCCACAAACGCCTAGGCGTTGTGAAGGGGTTAGGGCGCCGCGCCTCGCCGCGGCGCCTTAAAAACATGGGTTGAGCTTAGCCTTAGCCCAAGGAAGAACGCGTAAGCCAACCAAAATCCACCAGATAATTTTTTCATGTACGTCAGGGGTAAAGAATTATAGAAGGTAGCTAGATTTTTTTTCAGCCATTAGAATTGCAATGTTCATACTAAATACTAAATTATAAAAGGAGGCATAACAAGCTGATGTAATGAATACTCAAAAAAGCAGAAACACCAAAATATCATGGACAAGACAGAAAATATAGGACATTTATGATCAAGGCTGATCAGAAATTCTACATGTATCTGTTGAAATGACTTATGACCAAGGCATAAACGACTATTCTCCGCAGGACATGTATCTCTAGAAACATGAACTAAAACCTGGACATGGATGAGATTCCTTTTAATTATTGCTTTGAAATTTACAGCAAACAGAGTCACGATTGGCAACATAAACATTACAGAAAAATGCTCTGAGATACTAAATATTACTTCAGATGGCATGAAAATATTTTTAGAAAATAATCTTGACACATAGTATATAGAGTGTGCACATTCAAATTTTAACTTCTGGCTCAGTTATTTAAATCAGATTTTCAAATTAACTGAACTAAACACATATGTGGTCTGCTTTTTGATAGCACAAAGTGCACTGAACTATAGATAATGACAGAGTGTTGAAATGAAACTTTGGACATGCACATCTATCATCATAATAATAGAAGTTTCTCTTCCAGAAGAGCTTCATTACTGTCCTTGCATGGTACTGAGAGATTGAGAGTATAAAATAACTAAAGGTTTGGTCCTTCCAATTTACTATCAGTTATAACTGTTGGGACCTCTCCAAGGATTGCTCTTCTCAAACTGGTAGTGATGTATTTTTCCTCGACATAGTATTATACTGGAGCCTTGAAATTTAAAGCAGCTGAACAAACCTAAGCTAATAATGTACTGCCTCCGTTATTATTTTTTTTGACAATGGTTAGTTCAGAACTGATATAATTAAAGGCAATTTCCTATGAACTGAAATTTGAATTCCAGAAAGACAAGAGGTTGAAAACATATAATATAATATATGACTCCGGCTGCTGGTTATCGGGGTTCACAGCCATGGGTATCAGGTATGTATTAACGTATATTCGAATTGTATATCTAGCTTTCTTTAATATAGAAAAAGGATATCATATGACATCATCATGATGTCACCCCTTAATAAGCAAAGCCGATGCGGTGGTTGCTGACTGCCGAATCGCTCCTCGGTGCGTAGGTGCGGAGTCTAGGCTGGCGTGCTGGTGCCCGCCGTCCACACGTATGGGTGAGTTTCGTTGTGCTGGAAGTCTGGGGACAGGAAGGAGCCCACCGTCTAAGCAAATGAGCGACTGGAGGAGCGTGGGAGAGTGTGCGCGTGCAAGGCGTCGTGGAAGTCTGGGGGGGAAGTGTGGCGCGTGCGCCCGTAGGAGCGAGCGAAGGAGCGGTGTGCACGATTGGTCTGGCAATCTTTTAGTGGTGGAGAAGCATTGGCTATGTCCTGTTTATACTACATATATGATTCTCATACATGTGCGTATCAAGCCTGAAATATTATTTGCTTTGACCATTACTTTACATTGTTATATGCATATATATATGTAAAGGTTTTAAGAATAAATGAGATACCTTGAAAGCGATTTGTGTCTTTCTTTTTCTGCTGCCATGAAGATGAATGGAAATAAATCATGTTTGTGATTGGAAGATGGCTTCTAAGAACTGTTTTACTTGGCATCTGTAGGTCCTGGAGGAAGAGAAAGTTCATCAGAAACTGACATTCGGAGAATATCCCTTATATCTAGTTCCATTGGATGACGATGTCCTGTCTCTTGAACTTGACCATTCTTTGCAGGTACTATTGCATATTATCTAGCATTTGTCTTTCTGATATTCTGAATCTCATTTTGGCCCTTGTGATTTTATAGGAATGCCTTATTGAAGGAGATACAAGTTCTATCTGGCATGTTGCTAAAGCGATTCATAAATTAGAGGTATTTATGTCTTCCTTCCTTGTGCTAGTGGCCTGTTTGGATTGGACCCTGGGAAAGCTGCCTGCCTGGCAGCAATTCCAGGTTTCCCTCCAGTTTGACTATTTATTAAGTAGAAGACATAACACCCTCTTGTACTGACCTATAAGATTCTTGAAACTATGCATTTGTGCTTGTTACTGCATCTTTTGCCAGTTTGCCTTTGGAGTTATCCCGAATGTTAGGGCTAAGGGTGTGGCATCAACCAAAGCTGCAGAGTTGTTGAATAATATGCAACTAGAGGATCCAGTCAACATGGATGATGTAAGACCAACTGATGTTTTGCTTCTGTGACTCAACTTTCTAAACTTATTTGAACCTAACTAGTTTCATCATTTTTCTCTTTGTGGTATCTTAGATGGGGATTCCAGAGATAAACACTGTTATTCTGCTAGACAGAGAGGTACATATTCTATTATATATTCTATTTTTACTGTGATTTTCATATTCAAAGCACTCATTTAGTGCTTCTTGTCTTCTGTTTTTTACCATGTGTCTCCCTTTAAGTCATTAAGTGATACATTTTACGGTGACAACAGGTGTGCTACTGTTTTGATGTATTATAATTTTTTTATCTGTTCTAATTTTGTTTCCATTCAGGTGGACATGGTGACACCAATGTGCTCTCAGTTGACGATGAAGGTTTGTTGGATGAGGTAGGCTATAGAAGCTTTCCATCCTGGCTTAAATTCATGAGCATGTGATATGTTTCTGTTGTCTGTTAACCATGGTAAAGTCATCATAGAACTATGAACTTGCATCTGTATGACGTTCTAATATCGCTTTATCTGAAGATGGAACCAACAAGAAAAATTGTATAATTCCCTTTCTTTTATGAACAAGAAAAAGTTGATTGCTGCATACATCTTTCTGACTCCTCGACTACATCCTCTGTTCAGATTTCAGCATGTCTGTTAGGATTAAACAATAAGTTTTTTGTAGTACCAATTCATTTAATTCACCAAAGATCACCTAAAACTCTTTAGTTGTTAAATCTATTATGTTTTCTCTGGCAAACTTCATGTGACTATTAAGAGGCTGTTTGGTGCCTCTCTGGCTCAACTGCACCCGCAGAATCCAGAGCCAGAGCAGGAGCACCTAGAAAGCAGCTTCGCCTTTCAGACGCATTAAATTGGCTCTGGCTCCTTTGTCACGCAGGCCAGAAGCACTCTATCATAAGGCCATTTGGTGTGGCTGTCTGGAGCTATTTGGGGCTGGAGCAGGAGCTGGTGTGGGAGCTGCACCAAAGAGGCCCTTCTTTCAACATTGATATACATAAAAGTATTTGGAATGGTCTTATAACTGTATATCAGTAGATTTGTCTTGGGAAGTTTCGGGAAGAAATTGAAATGGAATAATATCGATTCATACAGAGGAAAAAGTTCTCTATTGATGCAAACGCTGTACCTAGAGGATAGGGATAGAGGAAGAGGGAAAAATTGAAATGAAATAAATAAAGAATAATGCCAAAAGAATAAGTCGAAGATAGAAGAGCCCAGATTCAAAATGAAGAAATGGAAACTCGAAAAGGATCCTTCTGATTCTCAAAGAATGAGGGGCAAAGGGATTGATACCGAGAAAGATTTCTTCTTATTATAAGACGTGATTTGATCCGCATATGTTTGGTAAAAAAAAGTCTTTCATGACGCCTTCTAACATTTTTAATAGCCTAATTAAATAATAATACAAAATAGCAGTAAAAAATGTTAGGTGGTGTTAAAAGGCTGTCCATGTCTGAAATCTCAGCTGTAGCCCCTTTCATCTCCTAAGTGAGACAAAGTGGGTTGTTGTATTTCATTTTCTTTATATTAATACAATATATGCGGCGCTTCTGTGTGTTCGAGGAAGAACAATGTCTGAAACATCATTTTTTTTTTTAACACACAATAGTATGTCATGGTCGAATGAATGATTTCATGATCTGCTGTTGTGCTCAGATGCATATTGGAGGTGGCCTTTTTGGCACTCCAGAACTATCTATGAAAGCATCTACCCATTATGGCTAATTTTCTTTCTGTTTTTCAACTTGAGTGTGGAGAGAGCATGTAATATTTCCCAGTGTTCTGTTGCTTCTCTTATTCTTGTATCGTAAATAACATTTGTTACTATGATGCTGTAAGTAAATATCCGCTACTAGATTGCACATAATGATCCAGTAATCTTATCTTAGTTTATCTAGAAATGCATAAGAGCTGCATGCTCACCTGCTTTGTTTGCAGCAGGAAGTGTTGCCAACTTTTTCTTAATTATGCCTTGTCTTCTTTTTTTTTTTTCTTTTTTGTTCTTTATAACTCTGAAAGTAACTCTAAATATGGTGGCATATAGGGGCTCTTTGTTTGGCTCCTGAGCAGTGCTGCCTGGCCCAGGCAGTGCTCCTAGTGCCTCAATCCAAATACGGCCATCATCACTGTATGAATGATAGGTCTTGAAACATTCTTTTTGGCCTAAATAAATGCAATCGATACATACAGATGATCTATCATCCATTTTGTAGACCCTAAACCTGCTGCATTGCTACAGTGATATAGAATCTCAAAATGTTTGAATTTAAATATCTAGGATCATGTTATATTCTACAGATGCTACAAATTAATAATGGTTCAGTGGAAGTTGATGCAAGTATCATTGGAGCTCAACAAGATGGGAAAAAGGTTAAGGTTCCACTGAATTCAAGGTAAATTTCCCTGCCTCAGTTAGCGACTATTAATTTGCTCTTTAAAATTTGCAATACTTGTGGCCACACATATGAACTGTTTTAGATCTGCCATAAGTCAAACCTTTTTAGCTGTCCTAAATGACATATTTGTTATTAAGAGAGTATTGCTTTGTGCCAATGAATACTGTGTAACCAAGCATTGTTACTCTTTTATTTAGTTTTTTGTTCTTAGCTACTCTATTTGTATCCTTGTCATTATCAAGATACTTATGGTTTGTTTTGCACAGTTTGAAACTTTGGGATGTAGAAAGCTGAGATAATTGTTATTAATGGATTTTTTAGTTTTTGAAGTTAATATATGTTGCTCCTTCAGATCAGAAGTCATGGTGCAAAATGTATGCAATCAAACTTTTGATGCCTGATCAACTTACCTTCATGAGTAAAACTACTTCTGTAATATTACCATTGTATAATATACAAATTTATTGGATAGAGACTGGTATTTATTTATGACTATAGATAGTGCGAATAAATGTGTATAAGGCTTGCATTTTTACAGGATATTGCTGTATTTCGAGCTATGCATTTATTTTGGTGTTTTCTTTTTCAGCGATAAGTTGTACAAGGAGATTCGAGACCTCAATTTTGAAGTTGTTGTTCAGGTTCACTCCACAGACTTCAACTTTTGTTTATTCATGTGAAGGGCCTTCGTGCTAACTTTTGTGGTTTTGGTTGTACTTGCTATTGTCATAGCTACCATCATTTCTAATTCCAGTTTGTTTAGTTATAGCTACCATCATTTCTACCAATATTAAATTATTATACATTGTATTGACTGCAGGTTTTGCGTCAGAAAGCAACATCTATTCAGCAAGATTATGCGGAAGTGAAATCCACCAACGTAAGAATTAAGTGTGTTGTGTTGCACCCTGTGTCGTCTATGTTGTGACTTATAGCATTGTTCAAGAGCATGCAAATGCTGAGTTCATGTGTGTTTTTAATATGGGCCACCTTTTTTTGGATGATTTACTTATATAAGTTTATTTTAATCCATTTACTGTTGGAACTAGAACGAGTCCCCATGTTATATTAAGATTGAATTATTGTTCCCCAACAAATCAAGTATTCAAGTATGTTAATCAAGTTATAGTCAGAGGATTGAATCAACGGCAGGAGGATTAATGTTGCAAAAAAAAAAAAAAGACAATACCCACTTTCCAGTCTGTTTTTTTTGTGCCTGTGATTATGATACCATGGACGTGGATATGGATTTGGACTGATGCAGCTGGTTTAGTATTTACACAAGTATCGAGACATGTTACGTTATATAATCAACAACTCTGCTTGACCTAAATAAATTTGTCTTATTTGAAAATTCAGGGGGGCATCTCTTAGTATAATAGTGGATGATCTAGGTGTGATTGCGTGGATAACAATATAAAAAATAGTCTAGTGATGGAACTCTTAGTATGAAGAACTTATTACTTTTTGTGTGTTCCTTCCAGTGTTAAGTATGTGACTTTATATCCAGTTATGTTTAAATGTTATGCCAGTTATGTTTAAATGTTATGCCTGTTTATTCTACAGTAAATTACCTTTTGGCTAGTACAATGTGGAAAAGGGAATTAATTAATTGATGTTCTTTTACAGACTCAGTCCGTTTCTGAGCTCAAGGATTTTGTGAGGAGATTGCATTCGCTACCGGAGATAGCTGTGAGTTGATTGCGTGCCTTCATTTTTCTCTGATATTATTTTACTAACTTATTGCATGTTGTTTAGAGGCATGTTCATTTGGCACAACACTTGCAATCGTTCACGGGGAAACCCTCCTTTCATGCCCGACTAGACATAGAACAAACAATCTTGGAGGTTCAGAACTTTGAAATGTGAGTTTATCTTTGCACTGCTCTTCTTTTTCTGCTTTTGAACACAGAGGAGTTGTGTTTCATTTTATTTCCACTGCTCTTTAAGAGGGTGTTGGGTTTGAGGAGGAACCCATCCCCCAAATTTTGGTGGAATGGCTTCATTCCTCATGCTTATACTGATTGCCTCAAACCAAGCACCCCCGTAATTTTCTTCTGTTCGTTTTTCTTATAGTTCATTCATCACTTATTATCCTTATAGGTTTACTCATTTGCCTAAAATATCCATTTTTGAATGCTTGTTTTTATCGACGTGCAGAGAAACTTGGTGAATAAGTAAAGAAAGTTTTCTCCTTGAGCTTTCACCAAGCTGAACGTGTTTTAAATTGCATTTATGCTGATATTCTTTACTCTTACACTTCTATGAAAGTTACCTAAATTTTATGTTAAGTTGGGCCACATGTTTTCTTTGATACCATAACTAACGACATGAGTCCTGCTTTAGTTCCTCCCGGTATATATGAGCTAAGCTAAATTTCATCCCCAGATGCTTCGAGTACATTGAGGAGATGATACATAAGCAGGAAGCTATTGAAAATGTCCTTCGCCTTTTGGTGTTACTTTCTCTTACAAATGCTGGGCTTCCAAAGAAGAACTTTGATTACTTGAGGTATGCTTATGTTGGTTTATTAAACTTTCTTGTCCTTTACATTGCTTATGCACAAAGCTTTATGTTCATTATTGGTTAATTGTTTTACATCTTATGAAATGTACTGCAACATTATAGTAAATGGGTTGATAGTGTCATCTGTCTTGGAGCACAATTTTCTTTCTAGCTACCATATCAGAGATCCGCCTTTTCTCCCAACTATTTATGAACTAATAGATGTGTTGGTATGCAGAAATACTGAATATAAAGCATCCACGTAATTTTCCTCCTCTCCCAGATCAAGCTAGTGCATAAATTTACAAAGTTGATGAATCACCATCCTTACATGATAAATTTGAATACTGCATAATACTATATATTCATAAATAGTTTTTCTGTTAAATAGCAGGATGACCAGACCAATGGTCTTATTGTCCTCATGCCTAGCCAGAGACACCTCTTGACTAGCGAACTGAGATCCAGCTTCTGACCATAAATTAGACATTGTCTTTGATCCCTGTAACCCGAAGCATGAAACTTTTTTTACTAGTGGAGGTGCTACCACTCTTAGTATTCTGTGTCATGACCCCATTTTAAGTCACATATTTGCTCCACAAACCTTATCAGCATATGTAAGGCCTGCTTCATACTCCAATGCAAAACAAGTGCTGCTCCCTATGCCAACCTTTAATAAGAAATATCCACCTTTTAACGTCTATTGTTTGCATGTATGAATTGAACATAGACTTTAGATGGAATACACAAATTTGTGGAGTAGATGTTGTTTAAAAGTATGTGCTTTAGGATTTTATTATTGTGCATTTGTTATACATCCTATGTTTGTTAGAATTTATACTATAGATTCCAGCATGCTGTTAAGTGTACACTTAATCCTTGTTTACACTGCTTTTTTTACTTGATAGGCGGGAGATACTTCATAGTTATGGCTTTGAGCACATGCACTTGTTATACAATCTGGAGAAGGCTGGCCTTCTTAAGAGGCAGGTTAGTCAGATTTGAGCGTAACCGAACTTTTTATTCAGAGCCATCTGTGGTTCCTTCAGTGTTGTTTTTCTTCGATGACATTGTTGTGCTACCCAGGAATCAAGAAGCAATTGGGTTGGTATTACAAGAGCACTGCAGCTTATAGTTGACGTAAATGATACAGCAAAGTATTAACTCTTGAGGCTTTATATATACTTTGCATTATGTTCTATTTGCTCATGCTACAAGTGTTTGGTTTCATATATGCATGGTTTACATAAATGCTGCCCCTATTCCAAAATGTAAGGTGTTTAAGTTTTGTCCTAAGTCAAACTTCTCTATTTTTTTACAAAGTTAATATAAAAATATATTAACATCTATAGTAGCATATAAATGCACTACCAGTGGAGTTAATAAACTATATGGTGTTGTGGATGTTGGTACAAATTTTTATTGGCCAAAGTTAGAGAAGTTTAAGGCAAAACTAAATCATTTTACATTTTGAAACAGAGGTATTCTTAAACTTTATTCCCAAAGCAATGATATATGTTCAAGAAAAAAAGTAAACTGTTTTTGTCTTCTTCATACAAGTTATATAGATTGCTGGAGCCTTTAGTTGTATTGGAGATGAATTAACATATCTTTAGTTGCTTGGTTTCGGTACATCCTTTCAAACTTCATACTAAATTTTTACCAAATTTTTTCAAAAAAAAAAAAATTACCAAAATGTTTTAGAGTCAATATTTTCACTGCTTCATTGTAATGATTATTCAAGCATAATTATGGCCATATTTCAGCTCAATATGCAATTCACCTTCAACTGCTACTAATCTATTCTTATCGTCAATCTCAGCCCTACTGATATATCCTACATCTTTTCTGGATACGCACCTCTTAGTATTCGCCTTGTTCAGCATGCAGTCAGATCTGGATGGTATAATTCTTACTAGTTTCTTTCTGCCCTTTTACTTTTTTATAATAATAAGTTTTCTTTGAATGTAATCTATGGAGAAAGGATTGTTTAACTTTCTATATGGAAGAAATGTTTCTGTGCCAAAAGATGTCAGAGAATAAAATATCTAGGTCTTTGAGTAATAGGAAATTCTTATTACACCTGATTTTTATTCTTTTCCTTTTCTTGGGTAAAACATACATGCATTATTTATGGTCTTATGGAAGAAGAATGATAATTCTGTATAGTAGGAATGTGACCTTCCAATTCCTTTTTATATTTATAAATTATGCAGACTTCAGTTGTGGAAACTGATTGAGCCGTTTTGTTGATGCAAATTACAGAAAGTCTCTTGGTACCAATATAATATAGGAGTGTCGCCCAATTTTCCTCTACATTTCTGCTCACTTAGTTCAAAACAAATCCTAGTTTTTACCAATATATCAGATAAAAAAGTGGTGTTTATTTGGCAACAAATGCTTCACCCATCCTTTTGGGGTGGGAAAGCTTCAGCTTTTATTGCATGTGTGACCTTAATTAATGGATAGAATGTTTTACAGCATGTACTTTCTCTCACAAATTTATTTCTCACTTTGCAGGCGGTCTATTGAAGAACTGTTGAAACTATTGCCAGGCCCACATCTGGATTTGAAAAGAGTGAGTGGAGTTCATTGAATTGACTTGTGTGTTACGGAAGCAAAAAAAATTCTTCAAAGATTTTCTCACTCATGTAGGGTGGTTTGACAATTAATTCGTCACCGGAGGTACATCCAGGGTTAGGGGCTCAACAGAGTATTGACAGGTAAGTTCACCCCTGTATAACAATTCAAACATGACAGTAATGATTGAAGTAGAGAGAGAAGGGAGGGACATGGACACCATGTTGACTCTGTATACATATATTCAAGGAAAATGGGGTCTGAAAATGTCACGCACAGCACAATAGGTATCTGAGGGGAGGATCAGCACCATGCCTTCGTAGGGACTTTGGATCGTGTTATTATTTTAGTGATAACATTAAATTATGTTGTTTCGTCAAGTTTGGAGATTAGTTCTCTAGGGTCAAGTCATTCGAAGGATCAAGTCATCTCATCTTTATAAAGATGGCATGCACAGCACAATAGGTATCTGAGGAGAGGAGCAGCACCATGCCTTTGTAGGGCCTTTGGACTGTGTTATTATTTTAGCAATAACATTAAATTATATTGTTTCGTCAAGTTTGCTGATTAGTTCTCTAGGGTCAAGTCATTCAAAGGATCAAGTCATCTCATCTTTATAAAGATGGCATGCATCCCAAAGCAAAAATAATATATAATAACTCCTAGTACCTCAGCTATCCTTGCTCTTGCCTAGAGGCCACTGTTTTCCAGCACAGTTGTGCTGATTGGGTCCAGGCCATCTAAAATAGATATGCACCAAATTGTGCATGCTATTTCATTATCCAAACTTTTTGGTTAGTAATGATTGCAACAGAAGTACTCCTACTTAGTCACGTTGACTCAAGTTTTTGGTGTTGTTACTCAACCAGTTTTCCCTGAAATATGTGGTACCAAAATTCATAACAGATAATTTCTGGACGGTATGTAGCAGATCTGGGAGAATAATGAGCTCCAATCAAAACCATATTTGAGTGCTAAAACTTATGTAGTCTTGATATGGAGAACGTTGAAAATGTGAGCACCCTTAGCATTCTCAAAGTTATAAATCTGCTTTCCAAATTTCTGTTTATTCTAGGGTTGGTCATCGCTCTCTGGTTTTGGTTGTATTTATTGGTGGTGTCACATTTGCTGAGATTGCTGCACTTCGATTCCTTAGTGCACAGGTACACCTTTTCATACTCATTTCTCGGTATTCAGATGTTTAGAGCAAATTGATTGCAAGGTACTCCCTCTGTCCCTGAAAGCTTCAACTCCTAGAATCCGTGTCAGTCAAACTTTTTAAAGTTTGACCAATTTTATAGAAAAGATCATCAATATCCATGACATAAATGAGTATCTTATGAAAATATATTATATAATAAATCTAATGATACTAATTTGATACCATAAATCTTAGTGTTTTTTTTCTAGAAGTTTGGTCAAAGTTTAAAAAATTTGACTTAAGACAACTCTAGAAGTTGAAGCTTTTCGAGAGACAGAGGGAGTATTTCTTAGATGTAAGAATTCATTCACTTCAGTATTCATGGTACATATTTCTTTTCCTGATTTTGTTTTCTCAACTACTAATGATAAATCAATAAGAATAATTTGGGTGCAACCATTTTATAACCTTTAGCAGAGTAAAATCTTTTTTTGTGATTTTGTTGTCCCCTTGGTTATGAAAGTTGATTGTATGGATCAGCCCCCCCACCAACCCAACAAAAAAAAAATGACCACTATACTACCGTTTATCTGAAGTCTTTCCTCTGAACTTTTTTACTGCATAAGACCTGAATTTTGACTAGGAAATATTTTTCTCTTTAGTTGGACGACACTTTTTTTTTTCCCGAACATGCAGGAGGAAGTTGCACCATACTTTAGTTCTTAGTTTTCTTCACTTCATACCTCTTTCCTTGTGTATTGCAGGAAGGAATGGGCTATGACTTCCTCATTGCAACAACAAAGGTTGTCAATGGAAACACAATACTCAGACCAATTATAGCAAATAGCAAAGAGGGGATGATGTAATTTTGTTCTTTGGCTGTGCATGTATTTTTGTAATTGCAATTGCAGACAAACCCAAGCTTGAGGGTTTCCTTGCTAGGCTATGGGTTCGTGTTTGTTCAGCAACTGGCCAATAATGCTAACACGCTTGTTGATGGATGGAATCCGACAGTCTCATTTTGGTTCAGTTCTGCAGTACATTCTCCTAACTGTAAATCATTGGTTTTCATGTGTTCGTCTGTCCTTCTATTCAATTTAATGCTTCCTTGAATGCCGTGCATGATGTTTCTGGACCAATATTGTGAAAAAGAGGAAGAATATATAGAGCCTGATGCAAATCTGCATATTCTTATTCTTTTTTACTGAAGGAAAATCATGTCAGCATGCTAATTTAGTTGTCATTCAAAATTATAGCTGAAGGAGAGAAGTTTTTATTGGAGCCGGGGAATGTTTTTACCCTGTTTGGTTGAGCTATGGCTTTGAAAAAGCTATTGTGAGTTGTGGACCGTGTAAAAGCAGTTGTGACAAAAACAGAAGGTTGTTTGGTTAAAGTAGCTGCAAAACTATCGGTTGTGGAAAAAATACGTGTAATGCCTTGAATGCTTGTGGAACTGTTTATATGCAAATTGTTTGTAAAAAACTAATGGGTTCACTAATTTACATATAAATGACTATTTTGGAATTGAATATATTTTTTTTTTTTGTCCATCAAATGGTCCATGCATTATATGCAACTTTTGTGTAGAAAAGCAAAAAAAAAAAAAAAAAAAAAAAAAAAAAAACGCTATTGGTTGATTCACTATAAACAACAATGTTAGAAAAAGGGAAATTAATTTTTTTGTAAGTTTGCACACAACCATTAACATCTTAAGAGTTGAAATGGGAGATCCTTGGCCTTATTATTTTTTCTTGTGAAATTTCATTTCATAGAAGTTGACATGAGAATTCAAACTATTTTTTTGCACTGTTACGAGGTCTCTAAAAGTGTAAATATTCTTATAAATAAAATGAGCATATAACTTTTGACCTGCAAAAATCGAGAGAACAGAATAAATCAATTTCTAGAGTTGCTCAAAGTCAAATTATCCTAGGTTTAACTAGAATATAGAAAAGACCATTGATATTTATGACATTCATCAGATGCAGAAACAATCATTGTTTTAGTTTATTGGTCTTTTCTTCATAGCTTGTTTATGTATAAAATATGACTTCATGCCCACAACTGCACTAAGTGGCTAGTATATCTTGTCCTTCACATCCTTGCATTCTTGCTCCTTACTTCTGTACTTTATATATCTCTTTGTGTGTTTGCTTTTGGTGCTATTTGTTTGGACTTCTGCACGTGCTAGCAGCTAGCTGTGGCGCCTTCGTCATTATTGAACACTGTGCAGTCCTGTAGAAGACGAGAAAAGAGCTCCAGCTCCGGCACAAGCAAGAGAGGAGCCAGGGGAGCTGTGGGTTCGATGCTTTCTCCCGGCTCCGTTACATTTGCTAGAGCCGAAGCCTTCTAGAGCCGCACCAAATATATATCTTGCTATCTATCTTGGTTATATCATGTACAATACTTACTCTATATAGAAATTAGATGTCGTTTTGAACAAGGTTTGAGTCAAACATTGGGAATATAAATCATGAATAACTTTTAAGTTGTTGAGTTTGAAAATATGAAAACCATATGAATAAATTTGTCTTGAAAAATACTTTTATAAAAGTATAAATATATTACTTTTTATGATGAGTATTTTATAAAAATATAAAATCAAAAGTTATACTTTAAAGGCGATGTGTCATTTGTCTAAGCGATATCTAATTCCTATATGGAGGGAGTACTCATACCGCACTGATTGAAATTGTGCCTGATATCTTCCATTTTATATTCGTTAGATTAGAAGAGGAGGTGAGTTCGTGATCTTGGCACACCCATTTTTTTTTTTTTTTTTTTTTTTTTTTTTGCCGGCGATCCGTGATTTATAAGACGACGTCACCCTGCCACGTAAACTGTTGATGAATCCTTTAAGTGAGAGGGATCGAGGGAACGACGACTTGACAGGATCATAAAACCTTGGGGTTAAGAGAGAAGACGACAGGACGCTTGAACGATACTCCTTGCTAATACTGGTACATCATATCCTGGTGATGCTCACGCACAAGCTGTCCTTGTCAGTTGTCACCAGTCTGTCACGTTTACCCGTTGGTGTCTCGCATAATGGAGATGGCGAAATAGACAGGGCGAACTCCCTGATGGCTGGCCCATCATTAGTTGAGAAAAAAAAATGAGAGGATAATGCTTCCTTTTGTTTTACCCTTGTCAGTCGTGACACGGCAACAACAGCGCGCGTTAAGAAATTTTGTCGAGCAAGAAAACTGTCTTTCTTACCAGCATTTCGTGACACCTGTTGCCCAATCCCATGGATGGCGTCGTGGCAATCAGTTTATTGTGTCACCTCACCTCACCTCACCTGCCGGGTTCACTGTCAACGTGCGTACGTAAGACGAAAGTGGGGGAAAAAAAAAAGAGAGAGAGGAGGAGGTTTTATCGCCTTGACCATATTTATTTCTGGGGAGTCCTGTTGTTGGTACATGTGTGCTTAAGCCTTGAGGTGAGGTGGTAATTAATCTCAAATGCATGCACGGCTGACGCTCATCCGCCAACCGGGTCCGACCGAGAAAACGACTGGAAAAGGGCGGCAATGGGAACGCGATGCGGCTACGGAGTACGCGGGACCGAAGGGACAGCACATGGCTGCAGCAGGGCCACACAGGGTCCAGTCCAGACCGGAAGGAAAGCCCAGCCGGCCGCCAGCCCGACCCGAGAGACTACAGCAAAGGAGCTCGACGGCTCGACCGCATGATGGTTTCACGTGCCGCAGTGAGCGGCTCTCTCTCTCTCTCTGCCTTTGTTGTGGCCTTTCGCCCTTTCCTGTCTGGTGTTGCATTGACCCTACCCAATGGTCCGGTGGTCCCTGACTGACTGACTCCCCAGAATAGTACTACTCCCTCCGTCCCATCGACTACGTCGTCCGGGAAGCGTGCTTGTGAGGAAAACACGGTTTTTCAACGATAAAGTCTATAGAACAGAGGGAGCACACGCTTACGGCTCACTAATCACTATGGTACAGGGTAGTAAACCGTTTGTTGTTACTCATTCATCACCACACGAGCTGCCAATGCATAACTGTTTTCTTGTCTATCTATATCTATAGTAGACGAAAGAGTATGGTGTTTGTAGTATTAAGCAGTGCCTAGCTTGAGAATGAAACGGACCTAAACTCTTCTGATCAGATGAGACTAGCACTGTTTTTTTGAAGTATCGGCCACTAAATGAAAGGAAAATGAGAAGAGAGGGCAGGAAAAAGCCTGGGTCAAGCTGAACCAGAGACCGTCCAAAGGAGCGGTCAGTGGCCCAGTGCAGCAAAAAGAGGGAGAGGTCCATGGCACCCCCCATATGGTTCCCATGCCTCAACACCGATCATGTGCTGCTCCTGCTCGCTTGCCGTGATTGGTGTCAAGGTGTGTGACATGAACTTTGAATTCGCATTTGAGATTGGCTTCGGCATTTCTGCCGCGGTTGCATTCATTCAATATTTCAGTTTACTAAAATACGATGGCAGAAAAAGGCACCACGATTCATGAGAGTTTCTCTTTACACGAATACAATTTGCGAACTCATAAATAAACGAGACTCCGAATCTTGTCAGCAGACCAAGGGCATTAAACTACACACGCCCCGAGGTTCATTCTCCTGCCTGGATCCTGGTCATCATAAATCATAAATAAAATGAACTAGATCGGAACACACCTGACCAAGGTACGTTAATCTCTTGTCTGTCAGTCAGTCTTCAGATCGTCAATAATAATTAATTTGATTCCTGGCCACAAAAAGAACCTGCGTCGATGCAACGCGACGCGGATCCGAACTACAAGAATCAAATCTAACAGGTCACAGATCCCAGCAGCGACGCCAAATTCGTAGCGACCGATGGAGCGAACAACACAACAAAGAACGCAGCAGAGTATAGGAGCATAAATAAATCAGCGCAGAGAAAGACAAGATTAGCAACAACGCATGTTTCACAAATCTCAAATGGGAACGATAAGAAATAATAATAATATATCAGTAGCAATAGCAACCAAACAGAATCACCACTCACGATCACAGCGAGATAGCAGAGTATCTACAAAGAGGATCAGATCACACAACCGACACACACCACGACACGGTAGAAACCCACCCTCCCTCCCTCCACCGAGGACACCAGATCCGGCCAAAATGCGACGCGACGACGACACGAGAGCAACGAAGAAAGAAATCTCCCTACTACTACTAGTACTCACTACTGATGAATAACACTCACCCAATAATAAATAGATCTAGGCGGCGGCGGTGGCGGTGGAAGTACTGCTAGGCAGACACGAGGGCCCCCATCGGCTCAGTGGCGGACGGCGGCGAAGAGGAAGGCGGCGGCGGAGGCGACGAGTGCCGCGGCGAAGGGCGCCGACGCGGCGCCGGCGGCGGAGACGGGGCTGGGCGCGGGCGCGTCGGCCGCCGAGGCCACCGAGAGGGCCACGGCCGCCAGGACGGCGACCACGGCGAGCGCCTTCGATCCGACTCCGGCCATTGCTTGCTTCGGTTGGTGGTGTGGCGACGAGGTCGAGAAGGTTCTGGAAGGCTATGTGCTGCTGTGGAGAATGAATGAATGACAGCGGCGAGCACGAGATCCCTGCTGCTGGTGGGGAAAGGTGCGGTAGGGCGGGTATTTATAGAGGAAGGATGCGGGTGGAGTCGCGGGCTAACGGGTCTGGATTGGTGGTGACAGCTGGCACGGGTCTCTGATTTCGGGTTGCAGATTGTCTCTTCTGCTTCTGTTGAGAATTGATTGATTTCCCCTTGAGATAGGAGTATACCAGGTGCTCAAAAAAAGTGTGTGTGTTTTTTTAACTTAAGTACCAGCTGTTTTTGGAAAAAGGAGAATTAAAAAATTGTTTTCATTTTTTTGAGAGATAATACTAGTAGCTGGATTGGAAAATCTACAATTGATTGATGAAATACTCGGTCCAGCACATTTCCATTTGTGTGCTCGGTGAGACGGTGAAGCTGTGGTTTCGAGAAATTTCTGAGGTACCAGGTTCCATGGAATGGAGCCAATCAATCCTCTGAAGATAGGAATATTCCCTCTGTTCCTCAACAAGTGTCGTATTCTTTTAGCTTCAACCAAACATATATGTAAAAGAAATATTAATATTTAATACGATAGATCGTTGAGTCTATTTAACAGATTTATTTAGAGATATGAATTATTAATATTTTTTATAAATATAGTTAAATTTAAAAAATTATCGATATTTATCGTAGCAACACTTATTTAGGAACGAAGAGCGTAGATTTTTGTTTTGTTTTCCTTGTCTAATTTTCTAATATGGATAGATGCAGGAGCTTTATATGGGAAGGGTAAAAGCATATCTACATTATTGATGCAAATCCGTAACAGGTGGCTGGCTATGTGAAACTGAAGCTAGCATCCCAACAGTGGTTTTGATTCCACCACTGTTTGCAGAGTGATATCTACTGTTGTAGCTGTAGAGGATACGATGGTTGTTTTGGCACACACACACACAGACACAGTAGAGGCTCTGTGCTCTGCGGGTGAGGAGCTGACGGCTTTTGAGGTCGTGGCGTGCACGTCGGCGCACGAATTTGTGGTCGGTCGGCAAGGCACGACGAGCCTCCTCCTGATCGTGCCCCATCGTCCCATTTGGGGGCGGCCGGTGCACCTGAGTAGTCTAGTAATGCGCGGCCTGATGAATGCAAATCCATGCGGCATGCCCAAAGAAACGGACGGACGCGACACCGGGCGGGCAAACCTTTTGTTCTGCCTTTCGTTGCCCCATTTCTCCTCTATATATGCCGTCGTCGTTTTGTGCCACCGTTTTTTAGCTGATGATGAATGGGGTGGCACTATGGACTAATGCTGGATTGGAGGCGGTGCGAGCTTTGCAAGTTGCCACTTGCATTATACTATAGCTAGCAATACGAGTGTACATTGTGCACAGCACTTTCAAACGACGAGAATAGCAGAGCACGCGGGAGGCCGGGCCGGGCCGGGGCAGGAAGGAAGTGGTCGTCGATACTGTGTGCTGGCCGACAGTGCAGGACTGCAGCAGGTAGGTGTACGCGCGCGCGCCCGCGGCGCAGGCGCGTGCGTATTTGCAACATGGATCGATCCCGGAAGGTTCCTGTGCCTACCTGCCTGCCGTGTACAAGCATGTAGTGTGAACGCGAACGGACACGATCATCAGTCAGTCATCAGATGGCTGGGAACGCGCCGCGCCGCATGCATCCCACGTTCCCACCTCTCGGCGCGGCGGCTGCAGGCGCTCGCAGCTGCGCCTCAAATACGTCCGGCGGGGCGCGCGGCGGCTCCTGCTGACCAGTGGCACCGCGCCGCGCCGCCGACGCTTTTGCTTGGGCTTTGGAGGATCTCCGTGCGTGGTTTTGCTGCGCGCAGGCGCTCCGGCCGCAGTCCCGTTTGCTTCGTTGCCAAAGGGAACTGAAGGGGGGGATCCATCGCACGCAACGAGTGCGCACTCGCGAAAGGCAGGCAAGGCAAAGAAAGGTGTATGGCTGCGCGAGTGCCACCACCACAAGTGTTCCGTTCCGCCGCGGCCGATGGAGCTACCACCAACGGAAACGGATCGGGACGGGGCGCGCACCAAATTTCCTGCGCGCTCGACACTTGGCGCGCTGCGGTCCCTGTCACAAAAGAAAAGAGGACTGACTATCTAAGCGTGCTCCTCGTACATTATTTGGCTTTAATTCTTTGTGCTGCTGCTGGCTCTTCTCCCTTGTTCGATTCGATCGTGTCGTGGCATCCATGTGCCTGCCCATCCATCCATCCACACAAATGGCGCGGCGCCGTGGCTCGGACGCCCCAGAATATGTGCGCTAACCGCTAGCTGCCGTTTGCGGCTAGCTGCGCACCGGCCGAACGAGGAAAAGAACGAAGCGGCCTATCGCCAGCAAAGCAAACAATTATTCAGACGATGAAGCCGCCCGGGCGGTGGCCACGAGCTCCACCCTCCCTTTTGCTGTTGCCCCTTGCATTGTGACCGAAAACGACGCGTCGATGCGTGTCATGCACTATTTGCGATTTCCCGTATCATTCGTTCGGTTACGCTGTGCTTCTTCTCTTTCAAGCACCAACTGCCTATTGGGGACGACGGGTGGCGCGGCGGGCTGGAAATAAAGCAGCGACGTTTACCCAATTCTTTCGTCATCAGCCGTGGCCGTATTTTGTACGCAGATCCAATCATGCATGTGGATACATACATACATACATATATAGATTCTTAGATCACGGTTCACAATGTCTGTTGGAGGAATCAGATCAAAAGCTAACAAAGTAGGGATAGTACGTAGGCAGGGCATATCGCGAGGAGAGAGACGACTAGCACCACTGATTTGTCCGCAGCAGCAATCAGCAAGCAATAAAGCAAGTGCAGCAACTTCCTTATGTAGCTACCGTCCAACTAACAGATGCTACTACCAGCTATAAGCTTGCAAGACGACACAACTATATCAATGGCATTTTATTCCTGAGCTAGCTTAGCTAGGACTCGATTAAAGAATGGAGTTCGTTTTGGTACATAGCTACTACACCTTTCCAGCTCTATCACTCTACATATTCCAATAATTCCAACACCACCCATACATCTGCAGCGATGTGTATATAGTATGTATGTATCACCAATAGCTGTAGCCAAGGAAGGTGGTTGCAACTTTGGTGTCACGGATAGCTGTCAAACCTACCCTAGCCGCATACACAAGCTCACGGCAAGGAAGGAAGGCACGGTCCTCTGTCTCACGTCTCACCTAATCACCCAGAGAGAGGGTCAACTTAATTACATCACGCAATCATGCACACACCCGAAGAAGCTAAGGCCAAAGTCAAGCTAATCACACCTCCTAATCATGCACTGCTAAAGCGTCGTCGTCCGTGCGTAGTAAGCTTTCATTTATGAATTCAGTACATATGTTGGGCCAGGGGCACATATCCGACCCTTGTGTTTCAAGCCCTCATTGCTTTAATTTCAGAAGAAGAATTCAATGTATGAATGATGTGAATGCACTTCCTAAGAAGGTTCTTAAAAAGATGTAAAAATTGAAAAGAAAACAAACCTAACCCGGCCTAGTGCTAAGTGGCAGTGAAAGGAAAGGAAAGCAAAGCATTGACAGTGTGTTTGACGTGCTTGTCGGTTTGATACCAAGTCGTCGTCGTCGTCGTCGTCTGCCGCGCACGTTACGCCGTCGTTAGTGGACCTAATACATGTTACCATTATATACACTAATAATACTGCCACCACTAATTTCTCTATTGCTTACTGAACTTTCATAATCGTGGGCAACTATACTTTCCAAATTAAACGCGACTTTCCAGACAAAAAAAATCCAATAATACTTGACGAGGTCTTAGACAACAATCATGTGCGTCCAACTGAAAGGCGTGGCCGCAGAAGCTTCTGCACATTCTTTCGGTTCAACTAGAGCCTCAGATTATTATAGTAGTATATATGTAGTACTATACTAGGCTGGGCCGTATCCTGTCGCTCACAAAAACTAATGCTTACGCCTAACCGGCGTTGGCCCAAATCAGGCATAGATTTCATTATGTATAGGTCTACAAGGATCATTCAAAACCTGGATGTATTAATTCCGTGCGTGTCCTTTTGTGCTCTGGCACAGCAAGCTTGTTCGGTACGAGGTGCCCAAAGATGCCTCACCCTAACAATGCGTTGCCTCCTTGCATTCTTAAACTTTATATTAGACGTAGTACATCGTTACATGTAGTTCATGCACCACTTGAATTTGTTGTTTGTCTTAAACAGTCACCATAAAACTCTTCTTTTTTTTCTCGCTTTTTTAGAAAAAATTAGGGTCTCAACCAAAAACTGTTTTATGGTATTACCTGTACACAAAGTTTATTAAGCAACGTGTCGCGCTACAGTCTCTCCCCCGCTTCTTCTTCCTCCTCCGTGCCTTTCCTCCGTTGCACCCTCCTCCACACTCCACTACCAGCACCTGCGCCTGCACCTTCACTAGAGAGGAAGAAGGCGGTAGGGTCCGGCGAGGTAGACTATCTTCTTTCCGGCTGTTAGAAGAGAAGGGGCTTAGGGGAGGCAGACCGGCCAGGTGACGGGGACGGTGGGAGGGTGGCGTTAGGTTCCTGGCAACAATGGAGACGGCTAGACCAGGTCAGAGAGGGGGAGCGTCATAGTGGTGCTCACCGGTAGCTTGCCTTGTATTTAGGGATGGGCGGGGGGCAGGGTGAGGACTAGCACAGGGTCAAGAGGTGAGGTGAGGCGAGGGTGAGGGCAAGTGGGGCGAGGACCAGCGCGAGCGATAGGAGGAAGACAACAGGCGCGGGGTAACAGTCACGCATTAACGTCCTCCATAGCCATAGCTTCTATTGGGTTTTGGAGCTAGAGATATGCAACTCTCAAGAAAAAAAAACTCGATCTGTGGTGGCTAGACAGCCGTCGGGTATTTCCGTTTAAGAAGATATCTTTTTACGCAGATCGAAAAAATCTCTGAACTCCTGTCTCACCCAATCAGTACTCCCACAGATGAGCCGGCCACAGAGAGAAATATTCAGATTTCATCCAATCGGTACTCCCACTGCTGATCTTTTGATGATACACACAGGAATTAAGCTTACATATATAATTCCAGGTATATGATTAAAATTACGTCAAGAGTACCCGACATTTCAGTAAAGAAAGGAGGTGGACACCCATTTAGTTCATGTTCGAGCTCGGACAAGCGTGACGCTGATGCAGTAGAGTACTACTCTCTTCCTCGACCGGTCCCATGTGTCCCGGACAAGCTTCTTGATTTCGCTTGTTTTCTTCTCGCAGGCGGCGGCGCAAATCGTCTGCTCTACCCAGCCAGGGCTGCCTACTTCTTTTGATGATGAAAAAAAGAGCAGCGGCATAAACTTTCAGACAGACAGACAGACAGACAGACGGGAGGCTACCAACTTTCATGGCATGATTGCGCTGCATGTGCGAGCCGAAGAGAGGAAGATCAAAAGCTAGCGTCGCCACTACCACTTCTATGGCCTACATTACACAGAGCTTTATTTGCTGGGACTGCTCTAGGGTTGCCGGTTGGTCCTGATGCCTTGCTTTGCCCTGGCAGGCCAAACCTGTGTGCTGTGCTAGGCTGCTGACAGCCTCTGTTTGATAGCATGGCCGTTGGTACTTGCAACGAAACCATAACTGATTGAATTTGCCTTAATAAAAAATGGACTTTGGTTGTGCAATTGCTGGATTACTTAATCTTTTCTACGATTGATGAGTCGTGATGGAATCGGACAAAATTGGTTCGAGCGTATAAAATTTTCCTTTTGAAATCGAGGCTCTGGGGGCTGGACAGGCTTGCATTTTAGCGGATCGGACGGTGTGTTCCTTCAAACATTCTCTGGTTGGTTCAGCAACTCTGTTCGGCAGCCTGGCAATTCTGCCTGGAAGGAATCTTGTAGCAGTTTGTTTCAAAAAAAAAAAAAACAACTTGTAGTATTATGTACAAACAGTCAGCAACACTATTCAGGCATGAAAGAGTCGGTTCAGAACTTCAGACATGGTGGTAGTTTGGCTTTGGTATACTGCGTTCGGCGGCCTAGTGGTGACTCACCCACCTGTGGTCTTTATTTTAGGGTTTTTTGGATTGAGGCCATTACAATTCTTTGACTTTTGAAAAACGTCATTGCAACTCTGGTAATCAGAGAAACGCCATTACAATTTCTTGGTTGCCTGAAGAACGCCACTGTGTACGCATGATGCGTATTTAGGCCCACCCGCAGTACGTATGTGTGTACGAGGACACGCCGCGGGCGTTTATTTGCCGTGCCCTCCGTTACTCCTCCGCCTCTCCTCCGTTCTTTGTCTCAAAGACGCCCTTATCCCCACCCCGTTCCCCATCCTGCACAAGAACACGACGAACCCTAGCCGCAATTGAAGGGGGCTCGGGCGGCGATTGAAGTCGGCGGGCGCACGGACTGCACGCTGGCTGCGGCAGAGGCGGCACACGCGCGCACGGGCGGCGCGGCGGGCGGCGGCGGCGACGCGCGCGTGCGGCGGTACATAAATAAGACGCTGGTTGCTGCGCGGACGCGGGGCGCGCGCGGTGGCAAGCGACGACGCGGCGCGCGGCGGGCGAGGAGTGCGGCGGCGGCACAGCGACGCACGCGTGCTCGAGCGGGTGCAGTGTGAGTGCGGTGTGGAGCAGCGGACGCGGGGCGTGCCCTGGGGCGGCGATTGAAGGCGCGGCGGGCGAGTCCAAGTGGCGGCGCAGCGAGTCAGCGGCGCCCTAAGGTGGAGTTAGCGGTGATTGAAGGCCGGGCTAAGGCGGTGGCGGCGAGGGATCTCGGAGGTGGCCGGGCCTGCAGCGAAGGAGGTGACGGAGCCCCGTAACCCCCACTGCAGCAGTGATGGAGGACGACGACAACAGGTATTGGGCTAGCATTCTTCATGTTGGTTTGTTCATGGTATTGAGGTGACATGTGCTTGGAATCCTAGATGTACGCTGCATATTTCATTGTTGGGTTTAATTTGCGTTTAGGTCTGAGAAGTTCTCGCTAGAGGTTAAAGTGGAAGCTTTCGCTTCTAAAGGTTCTGATGGGAGGAAATCTTACACGAAAGGGAGAGTTTTTAAGTGGGATGTCAAGTTTTATAGTTTAACTCTTGAGATGTTGCTGAGTAGTTTGTCTAAGGAGTTGAACCTATGTAGTGCTCAGACACCTACAGTGTGGTTCTACGACAAAAGGATGCATGAGGATGTCAGGTTATCTAACGAGTTTCAGATGATTGATATGTTTGAAATGTACAAGGATGAGATGAACTGTCATGTTGTAGTTGGAGTGTCTGATAAGACAGATTGTTCGGAATGTCGATGGAGAGTTAGGCAACCTTGTCGCTAACCTACCTCTGAGAGCCAACTAGTCTTTGCAAACAATGGTCCGGTGCCGATAAAAATCCAAATGCAGCTACTTTGTAGATGTAGAGGTTGATATCTTTGACAATCCGAGGAATATGTTGGGGTGAATGATGAAGCTATGTATATTCTAGTGCCAACCGCCACGGGCATCCGGGAATGCGAGAGCAAAGCTGGCCGACAATGCAGAGCAAACTGCTGACAATGCACAACCATCTGACAATGCATTTCTGTTGATTTTGATAACAATGATAATGTTGTTCCTGTTGTTGATGAGGCAGAGGTCCGTGATGATGACCCTTTGGAGGTTCGTGTTCTACATGATCCTTTGAATCCAAAAATCAAGCAGGGAGAGCTATTTCCAGATATCATTACCTTCAGGAAAGCCATAAGGCATTATGCTATCGTGAAGGGATTTGAGTTTGCCAAACCTGTCCGAACTGATAAGTCTAGGTTCATTGCAAGTTGTGCATGGCCTAGCTGCCCTTGGCGCATACATGCTTCTACCATTTTTTGACAGAAAACATGCGGGTAATATGGTTGTTCAAATTCAGTTCCCTTGTATATGCATTTATGCCACATCGTTGACAAATATATGTCTCACTGATGCATTGTATATGTGCTTTGTCAGATCAAAGTGCTTCCTGCCGAGCACAACTGTCCTACCACCAAGTTGAGAATAGGCAAAATGGCTTCCCAGGGATGGTGTGCAGACAGACTTGGGGATTGGGTCAAGAAGAACCCAACTGCTAGACCTAAGGTTGCTAAGGACAAGCTGCAGGATGATTTTGGAATAAAGCTGAAGTATTCAAAAGCCTGGTCAGGTTTACAGCAAGCACTCAACCAGATTCATGGTAAGTATGAGGATAGCTTCCAACTCCTTTTCAATTGGGCTGCACAGATAGAGCTTAGTTCACCTGGGAGCAGAGTACAGATAGAGGTAGATAAAGTTGGCAACAAGACTAGGTTCAAGAGAGTATTTGTTGCTTTGAAGCCGTGCATAGATGGCTTTTTAGCTGGTTGTAGACCATTCATTGGTGTAGATGCATCTTGTCTCAATGGTAAATATACTGGACAGTTGGCTTCAGCTACTGGGATTGATGGGCACAACTGGTTGTATCATATTGCCTATGGTATTTTTGACTCAGAAACAGAGGATAACTGGACATGGTTCTTGGAAAATTTGCATGCAGCCATAGGAGACCCTCCTGGTTTAGTGTTATGCTCAGATGCTTGTAAAGGTTTGGAGAACGCTGTGGGGGCTGTTTTCCCACATGCAGAAAATAGAGAGTGCATGAGGCACCTGTATCAAAACTTCATGAAACACTACACAGGTGATGTCTTCACAAACCACCTGTACCCTGCTGCTAGGAGCTTCACAGAAGGTCTTTTTAAGTGGCACATGCAGAAAATCTATGAATTTGCTCCTAGTGCAATTGAGTATTTACAGCAATATCATTCTAGAATTTGGTACAGGTGTGGCTTTTCAGAAGCAAGCAAGTGTGACTACTTGACAAACAATGTTTCTGAGAGTTTCAATGCTCAAATTAAGCAATTCAAGGGACTTCATATCCATGAGCTAGTTGACAGACTGAGGGAATTGATAATGGAGAAGAGGTACCTCAGAAAGAAGATTGCAATGCAGTGGGAGGAAGGCATAATTCCAGGTGTGATCAAGGAACTGAACCTCATAAGCCAGAATCTGAAAGTTGTCAAGGTTGCAGTCAGTGATGAAGACTTTGCCGAGGTGACCATACTTGATGATTGGAATAATCAAAAGAGGGAAACAGTTGATTTAAAGAATAATAAGTGCAGCTGCAGGGAATGGCAAATTACTGGGAAGCCATGCAAGCATGCCTTGGCTTGGATACTTTCTAACAGAGGAATTCAAATTGCAGATTATGTGCATGAATACTACTCGGTTGCTAGATTCAAAGCTGCATATGAAGCAAGAATTGAGCCCATTCCTGATAGAACTAGTTGGCCTAATGTGAACCTAGGTTTAAAAATACACCCACTGTACTTGGTAGAGGAGCAGGCAGGCCAAGGACCCAAAGGATAAGGGGTTCTCTAGAAAAACAAGCCAACAAGAAGAAAGTTAGGTGCAAAAGATGTGGTGGTTTTGGACATTTCGCCAAGACATGCAAATTAGAGATGGTGGGTGAAGATGGTGAGACTGCTAGGGACGCAGAAAAAGGTCGACCTTCAAACCGCATTGCTAATAATTTATTTGTATGAAAATTAAATATTAGTATGAAAACTAATTTGTTTCAACTAATGTTTCGTGAAAAGGACAGTGAAGATGGTCTTTGGCCCGTCTCAATTGCAAGCGACCGACTAAGAAGAAAAGTAAGACAACTAAGAAGTAGCAGCCACCTAAGAAGAAGAAAACTCCAGTGAAGAAAAAGCTGCTGAAAAATGCTGCTGCTCCACCGACAAAGGTTGTTACAAATCTGATGGACATCATGAATGTTGGGCAGTAATGGACCTGCAACTTATTTTGTGTCATGGATGTATTTTGTGACTTTGAAGTTAATCCTGGCATGTAATGGCCTTAGTGGCATTTGAAGCTCTTCTGTAATGGCCTCAATGGCAGTGGGACTAGTTATGAGTTTGTGTGAATGGCCTATATGGCCTTGTCGACGATATCGGTCGGGCAGCCTACCAAGGGGTTACCCTAGGTAGTAGATTAGATGATGGTGGCGGGGTGCGCGAGATCAAGAACGAGATGGTAACCCAAACACAAGCACGAGAGACACAGATTTATACAGGTTCCGGCCGTCAGTGTGACGTAATACCGTACATCCTGTGTTCTATACTGTATTCGAGTTGATTATGGGGGTACCCCTGTCCCTCCTTATATAGTCCGGAGGGGCAGGATTACAAGTAAAGTATCCGAGGTGGTACTAATTTAGATTACAATGATCTGTCATAACTCATGGGCCGGTCCGCCGATGGCGTGGCCCATGTACCATCTTGAGGGTACCGGGGGTTATACCCCCAGCCTAGTCCCCGAGCGCCTTGTATCCTTCGAGCAACGCCGTCTTGAATCGTCCGAGTTGCTAAACCGAAAAGCCGAAACAGTTGGAACGAAGGATCCGACCCAGTTTGACTGATCGGCAATGGAGTCCGGGCGCGCTGGTCGGCGATGAAGTCATATGCACTGGCCGGCGATGAAGCTCGAGCAAGCTGGTCGGCGACAGAGTCCAAGCGTGAACCGGTCGGTGACCTCGGGCTTATTCGGATAAGGCTTGCAAAGAAGGATGCAAGGGGCTCAAAATTAAATTTGAGATTTCTTCATGTCGAGAGACGTGTACACCCGTCAAGTCACCGAGAGGTGACGTGTACACCCGTAGTCCCCGAGCCTGCTGGAAGATAGCAAAGCATCTTGTAGCAGGGTCAAAGAATAGAAGATTTCCAATATCCAGGCGAATAAACAGTTAGTCCCCAGCTTAGCTGTCATGTATGTATCAAGGCCCCCGATGTGCTGCCCGGGATCGGCGACTCGAACCGAACAAAGATTGAGTAACCGACAAAGATACTAGCGTAGCTAGTGACACTTGCATGAAGAATCGGCGTCGAACAAATCGATGAGCGACGAGCGGCGAGCGGCAACGAATGGCGGCGGTGATCGGGCGATGAGCGCCGAGCGGAGATGAATGGTGAGCGGCGAGTGGCGCCGGCGCCAGCGGCGACAGTGGCGATCGGCGATGAGCACCGAGTGGAGACGAGCGACGAGCGGCGATCGATCGGTGATGAGCATCGTGCGAAGATGAATAGCGAGTGGCGATGAGCGCCGAGTGGTTGGAGCAACTGGTCGGCGATAAAATCCGAGCGCCAGGTGGCGCAACCACCGGGTTGGCGATAATCCCGATGACCTTCTAGATCGATCCAGCCCCCGAGCGTAGAGAATAAGCTCGATGATCGAACCAGGCCCCCCGCAATAAATATGGAGAATCGGTAGTACATGATGTAAAAAATCAATATAAAATTTGGCGCGAATCAACATTGGTGATATTGGCGATGTTATATTCATTTTCGGCGAAAAAAACTATTGATATGAGTGGAGCACGACCGGTTGGTTTTTCATCGCATTGTAACCAGCTCCGACTAGTCCAGTAGCCCATAGCGCTTAGCGTGGAAGCTGTATGCACGCGTAGGGATACTGGGCGTCGCCGGAGAGCCACCGTCGACCGACCCTTAACGCAGAGCGGAGCTGCATGCACGCCTTCGGGATTAAGCCAGAACAGAGCCGCCTCTCGATAACGCTAATCGAACGTGGGCGGGTCGGCAACCCGAATGGTGAAAATATGAGTAGTGCCCTCCGGCGTAGCTTTGTATCTTGTTACCCAGCCCTCCAGCTATCTCATACCCCATAGCGCGGAGGAGCTCATGCCTCGCGGTAATGCCGTAGGTGCACAAGAGTCGCCGAGGAACTGGCCGCCGACCGACCGTAACGTAGAGCGCGGAGCTGCATGCACGTGTAGGTCGAGATCGAGGACGTGGTCGTTTCTAGATGACTCGAATGAAAGCGTAGTTGGCGGCTGGTCGGCGGATAAAAATCATTGTAAAATTAATTGATATGTCGATAAAACAGGTTGGAGAAATATGTGGAGATATATAAAGATTGGAGAATATTCAGAAATATATTAAAATTATGACTTAGCTTGTCGGTGGAGACGGGTCGCCGTTGCGGCCGAGTAGTGGAGACGGGTCGCCGCCGCGGGCCGAGTAGAGTAGTCGACACGCCGAGTGGAGAAGTTGGTGCGTTGAGCGAAGAAGTCGGGCGTGTCAAGCAGAGAAGCCGACGCCCCGAGTAATTGGTCGATCGACGGAATTGTCGGGCGCCCGAGCTTTGAGAAGTCGGCCCCGAGCGGAGTAATGGGTAGATCGACGGAGTAGTCGGGCCGTCGAAGCGGGAAGAAGTCGGTGGATCGAACGGAGTAGTAGACGATCGCATGGAGTGGTCGGCGGTACGCGGGAGGAATCCGCACATCAACCGGAGGGATCGGGCGTTGCGTGGAGCGCCGATCGGGCGATCGAACGGAGAAATCAGCGAGCCGAAAGCAGAGTAGTCGGCGACCGCTGTGGAGAGATCGGGCGGCCGAGCGGAGAACTCATGTGTTGTATGGCGAGATCGGCGGCAAGTGGAGAAGTTGCCGGCCGATCGGAGAAGTCGGCATGTCGAATGGAGAAGTTTACGCCAAGCGGAGCATTCGGCAGACCGATTTTCGGCAGATCGATCTTCGGCAGATCGATCGGAGTAGTCGGCGGCCGAGCGGAGAGATCAGCGGATCAATCGGAGTAGTCGGCGCATCGCATGGAGTAGTCGGCGCGAGACGTAGCCTAGTCACGACATGCTGGCCGGTGTCATGAAGAATCTCGGCGAGGGCCAATCGTTTGAGTGGAGGAGTCGGTGTCTGGGCGGAGCAATCGGCGGAGTTGTGATATATATATGTACAAATCTGGGTAGCCTGCATGGCGTTTGTACATTGGATCCTGCCTTGCTTGTTGTGGCATACGGAGAGATTGATTAATCTGATCGGAGTTCTGGTTGCCTCAATGTGGTGATCCATGTTGTAGGCAAGGAGCGGGGAAGGGCAAACATGCACCGCGACGGGCTGACGGCGTGCGATGTGCGACAACGGCAAGAACCATCGTGACAATGGCACACCAAAAGCACACGTTGTAGATCCACCGAGATATACATATGCATTAGAATATTTAATTAAAAATAATAAGATGGGAGTGACTTAGCTTTCGATCGGAGCAGTAGGCGTCGGCCGGGTCACCAAACAAGGAAGGCCATCTCATGCTTAGCAGATGCGTACGTGCATGCAGGCCTGAGTACGTCGATCGGCGAGCCTGAACAGCATGGCTGCTAGAGGCTTGAAGAGGCGATCCGCTCCTGACCGGCAAAACTCGGAGATGTCGTTGCAGCGGTGTCGACGAGACGGCGGGAGATGTAGCTGCAGGCGGCGCGGGGACGGAGTGATGGCGATCGGCTTCTGGGGGTGCCGCTTTGGGCCGCGGGCTGGGACAAACATCTTTGGAGTCGCCACACGGCGTTCGAGGTGACGACGATCGAGAACCACGGCAAGTCATTGATGAGCCGCCATGGCGAGAAAGACAACCTCGGAATCTCGCGATGAGGCTCCAAGAGATTGGATCTGCTATTGCAAAGAGACAATCCATCTCGCTCAACGACGGATCAGGAGCACGCCCCTACTCGGGCGCGCCCGGTGTCGGCGATATTCGGTCGGGGCGACCTACCAAGGGGTTACCCTAGGTAGTAGATTAGATGATGGTGGCGGGGTGCGCGAGATCAAGAACGAGATGGTAACCCAAACACAAGCACAGAGACACAGATTTATACAGGTTCCGGCCGTCAGTGTGACGTAATACCGTACATCCTGTGTTCTATACTGTATTCGAGTTGATTATGGGGGTACCCCTGTCCCTCCTTATATAGTCAGGAGGGGGGGGATTACAAGTAAAGTATCCGAGGTGGTACTAATTTAGATTACAATGATCGTCATAACTCATGGGCCGGTCCCACGATGGCGTGGCCCATGTACCATCTTGAGGGTACCGGGGGGTTATACCCCCACAGGCCTTTAAACTTAAACTTGGCATGTAATGGCCTAAATGGCATTTGAACCTGCTCTGTAATGGCCCAGATGAACCTGATCTGTAATGGCCTAAATGGCATTTGAACCTTCTATAATGCCATTTCAATCTGGTACTATAGTGTTATGTCTATTTGTCAAAATATTCTGCCAAATGCTGCTATAAATCTAACCAAAATTCTGTCAAAATATTGCTGCAAATCTGAGCAAAATACAGTGAAAATGCTGCTGCAAATCTAACCAAAATTCAGTGAAAATGCAGCTGCAAAACTGATCAAAATACGGTGAAAATGCAGTTTTGCAAAACCGACCAAAATTTTCAGTTAGATTGCAGCTGCAAAACTGACCAAAATTCAGTTAAAATGCTGCTGCAAAACTGACATATCATAGTGTGGCAGAACCTTCTAAATTATATGGCCCACAAGCACTGACCTTGTCCTTAAGACCTCAGTCAACCATGCTTATACACCATATAACCTAGAATGTTCCGTCGGGTGGATCCCCGATAAACCACAAACACTCCAGGATCGATACTTACAGATACATCACAGTATTACAACAGCTTTCATACAAAATACCAGAGTAGCGGAAGACTTACAATAACTTAATTTACAAACACTTTGTAAGACTTATACAAACCAGAGTAATATTACAAACAGCGGAAGTATCATTATATAACTTTATTACACTCACTCAACAAAAGGTGCCCTGCCCAGAGGCCACTCAATTCACTCTTCCTCAGACACTTCTTCAACAACCGTCATGCAGCAAGGGCCGTAGCACGCTTGCCCATGCGGTTCACCTGCAACAGGGGTTGAACAAACCCTGAGTACAAAAAGTACTCCGCAAGACTTACCCGACCAAAATTGGGGAGAAGACTTAGGAATCTTTGGCTAATAGGAATCAAGGTGAGGCTTTAGCAAGATCAAAAGACTCTTTTTGCTAAGAAGACTAAGCCGGTCCTTAATGTATCAATCACTTGTCAAACATATACCGAATTCAAAACTTTCCATACTCAACTTCCATTATTACTACGATCTTTGGTGCGAGGATCACGGCTCCCATATCGTGGAGCACACGACGATTCGAATCGCTTTATATACCCAATTTGGGGCTTCCTAGCCGCACGATGTATGCAGGACCAACATCTTACATACATCAACTCACGCCCGGATTTCTCCCTACCGAACGGAGGTACAAGACACCACCTCACACGGCCGCTCGGTCACTTCGGCGGTGCGCATCGTAGAATGGGCACACGCTACTTGTCCGTTCTAGTAAAAGATAGTCCAAGTGGAGTTTACCGCCATTAGCATGCGACTAGTACTATCCAATAACCTCATGATCCAAGGGCCAAGCAACGAACGGTGCTTAACCGACACAAGTGGACGACACTACACCAGGGCAGTAGCCCCTCCTGATGCAAGTCACTCCACCGACGTCTCGAGTTACTCATCATCATGTTCTTGTGCGTACCCCTAACCCGGCCAAGGTGAGAGGTAGGCGACAAGCAACATCAGGTTTTCATAAATTCCCATCAGGGATCATTGTGATCACACCTTTGTAAACAGTTTATCAAAACCCTACACTAGTAGCAAGACTAAGCGCACACTAAGCATTTCGAAATTAAAACAGGTATCCAGGATAATATATCAAGGTATGGTAAATGCATCAAGTAGGGTAACACACAACTCCTACACCTAATGCAGTATCATCACATGAAATCATAAAAACTTTTCGAAATACACGGCAGGGTTTTAAATGCATCCGGGGCTTGCCTTGGGGCTCGACGAAGTGAGGTGCAGCTACCCAATCACCAGGATCAGATCCAACCTCTTCGGGAACTGGAGATGGCTCAACTCCCTCCTCAGATTCGATAGCTACACGATTGAGATGCATGATTATAATGCAGTAAATGAATGATCATGCGATAGCGATGCATCAAACGTTAACCTATCTTGAGTACAACTTTCCTTCACGGTAACCTTGCTCTAGGAAGGTATAACTAGCGTCGACGACGACGGAAAAGCGATACGCAATCAACATGAAATGCCGAAGGTCATTAGGGTTAATGACCTAGGGTCATCACTCAATCCCAAAATCAAGCAACCCTAATGGTGATTAGAGGTGATTACTAATTTATTGACCATTTTACAGTCGTTGAAAGCCACTAATTAACTTGCTAAATGGAAGATTAATTGAACCCTAATTAAATTAGGAATTACTAATTAAACATTAATTAATAAAGGGATTAATTAAGCATAATACAAAACTTAATCAAAACTTAACCAAACTTCATAATTAAGATCATCATACTCTAATTAGCATACCAAACAAATTTCATGATTTTTGGAGTTATATTTTAATTACTAAAAATCATGGAAGTTGCATTTATTAATTAAAGGAACAAATTTTACCATCAACAAAAGTTACTGAAAAACAGAGGTTAGCATTTTTCATTGATAGAGCATATTATGGAGAGCACTCACATATTTTTATTACATTTTTATCTGCCCAAAATAAATTAACACAAAAAGATGAAATTCAGCTTTTGGAAATTAAATTAGAAAAAGAAAAAGCATTTCATTTCTTCGACTTGGACCGCATGCGTGCGTCGGATGGCCTGCTCGGCCCACGCCCGCGTGCGCCAAGCGCGCCCGCGTGGCTCTCCCCCTCTCTCTCTCGGCGGCTGGTGGCCCTCTATCGGCCTCCCTCTCTTCTTCCTCCTCTCTTCCCCGCGCCCGAACATTGACGCCGCGATGCTCACGACGTCCCTGCAGCGCGCCCCCCCGCGCAAATAACCGCACTAACGCCTCCTCTTCTCCAGCCGCACACACAACGACCTACGATCCACTCGCTCTCCTCCACCGGAGCTCACCAACCGACTGCTCCGGCTCTCGCCGGCCTTGCAAGAAGCTCACGGAACGAGCTCATCGGCTCCTCTCCGAGACACCGAACACCCCGACACGATCAACGAAGGTAAGGCGGGCACTACACGACGCAACGACGCGACTCGGAGCATCACTAGACGACACCGCGGCAGGCATGACGGCATGGCGATGGCGCTTCGCACGGTGCTCACGGTGTTCGACCAACCGAAGGCCGACGTAAAGCGCAACCAACACCTCGATAGACTCCGTGGAATTACCACAGCTTCAAAACAAAGGCACGACGAACTTGGAAGAAGATCGAGAATAGATGACGACGGCGGCGGCGGGCTACGGCGGGCGTGGAACCGATGAGCTCGTCGGCGTTCCGTGAAAAGGACGATGCTGCACAAAAACAAGGAGTCGATCTTAATCGGTGGAGCTAGGCGAAGCTGTAGAAGCAATCGATTGGGCTCGACGCCGGACGAAGGGCCGGGTAAGGGTTGAGAGCTCACGGCGGCGGTGCTTGACCGGAGAGCAAGAAGATGAAGTGATCCAGGGCTACTCCGACCAGGTTGCAAACGGCGACGAGTGGCTCGGGACGACGCGCAAGGAGGTTGCGGAGCTGTGTGCAAATGGAACCGGACGGGCGATGGTGCGTGGAGCTCGAATTTGACAGAGGAATGGCGGCGGCCGACGGTGAGCCGGGAAGAGGAAAGGAGACGCCGACGGCCGGTGCACGGTTTTTATAGCCCGGGGAAGTGCTCGACAGTAGGCGGGGTCTTCGCGAAGCCGACGAGCTGGTTGGCGGCGCGAAACCGGGAAGGGCCGAGAACGGCCACGGCGGCCGCCGGCCCGGCCGTCCGGGGGGCACCCCGCAACAACATGCTTGAGCCAAAGCACATTTCTCCATTTTCCAAATTAAAACAAAAACTTGAACTGTTCACAAAAATCTTCCAAAATATGAAATGTGTAACTTTTCCAGCTCTACAACTTTGATTTAAAGAGTTTGGGCAGATTCAGCTTAGTTTTTGAATTTGAAATTCCAATTTGAAAAGGGATAAAACCCTAACTTTGGGGATTTCAAAATTACTTTTAAATTTTGAATAAAAGATGAAAATCTCCAAAAATAAAAGTTGTTCCATTTCTCAATGTCTACAACTTTCATTTAGGAAGTTTTTCATGAAACCAAATAACTTTTGAATTGTAGTTTAAAATTCAAAAGGGGACAATTTGAAATTCAAATTACTTTTGAAATTAATCCAATTTTTATTCAAAAACTTGAAAAACTTTGTATACCAAAGTTGTAGAGCTCAAAGAGATGCACAAACTGTATTTTGGAGTTTTTCCCAAATTTTGAATATTTTGAGGTGAAATTATGAAGGGGGTAAAAACACTTTCAAAATCTCCCTTTTTTGAAATGATTTTCAAATTGAATCTTTGGGCAAATAAATTATGATGATGTGGCACTTTTTAAACTCAACCAACAGTACACTTTCAAAGTACAAAATTCATACTTTGAAATAGTGCCATTGGTTAGCAACTTTTATTTATAAAATTAATTATGGTTAGCTCACCAAATTTGAAAGTGATATTCAAAATCCAACACTTAGCCTTCATGCTAGGGTTTGGGATTTGAATTCCAAATTCAAATTTGATTCTTTCTTTTGCACCATTTGCTTTTAGAAAACTTGTTTGGTGTAGGAGTCAGGGTTAGGCAAACACTTGCAAACACCAGGGTTGATTTTAGTTGATTGCTTTTATTGATAAAAGTAAACATGTGAGCAGGATTCAAATTATAAACGTAAGCACATGTAATACAAAGGAGCTCAAACAACACCCTAGAATCGTAAACTCATTTTAATTGTTTGAATTAGGGGTTTTCTAATCATGAATGCTCATGCAATGATGATGATGACATGGCAGGTTTTGCTTAACGTAACACCGGGGTGTTACACATAGTGCATACCAAATTGATTCACACAGATCAATCACATAAATAAGAGGGAATCCATTGATACATTGAAACTGGGACAACATTTCTGAATTCATTACAACATTTAAGGGCTCTACATTCAAACTGATGCAGTCACTTTAACATTAGGCCAACAACTACTGACTATCAGCGCACCAATAATAACACCTACAACAACTGAGACATCCAACACGACCTGCAGTTTCCTATTACCCGAATCCTGCTTCGGATCACTAACTGGACTAACAACAGCGGTTTCCATTCTCAATTTCCAAACTTCCATGACAACACTGTCCACTCTCTGCTTCAGTTCAGCCACCTGTTGCTTCAAATCGCCAATGTCATCTCCACCATGAATCGCCAATGGCACCTACTGTTCAATCTGCTTCCCTTGCTTCTTAGCCTCTGATCGCACATACGCCTCATACTTTTTCTCAGACCAGATCCTTCTACACGTTGTTTCATCGCCCTGCTAACCCTAGGTCAGTTAAATCGAAAGCCAATCTGAATGAATCAAGGGATCACTGCGAATCCAAACCTGTATGTTGTTGGGGCACTTCACGAACCACTCATGCAGGGTCTTCGGCTGCTTGCTCTGGATTCGGATCAGAGGAACGTGGCAATCGGGGCAATCCAGTAGAGGGGCTCGCCCCGTCCAGGTGCCACCAGCGGTGGGAGCTCGAGCTCATATCGTCGAGGCACCGGGGACGGCTTCGCTTGCCGCGCCCGCTGAACTTCTTTGTCTTGCGGCTGGACTCGCCGCCACAATGCGCCGCGCTCCTGCGCCCGCCGCCGCAGCCGCGTGCGGCGTCGCCCGCGCGGCAGCGTCTTATTTCTTTACCGCACGCGCGCCCAGCGTCCGCCCCGCGGCGGCCGCGTCGCAGAGCGCCGCGTCCGCCGCCGCCCGCCCGCGCCCGTGCACGTGTGCCGCCTGCCGCGGCCGCGTGCAGTCCGTGCGTCGCCGACTTCAATCGCCGCCCAGGCCCCCTTCAATTGCGAAGCTTAGGGTTCGTCGTGTTCTTGTCTGGGATGGGGAATGGGTTGGGGATAAGGACGTGCTGAGACAAAGAACGGAGGAGAGGCGGAGGAGTAACGGAGGGCACGGCAAATAAACGCCCGTGCGTGTCCCTGGCCACACATACGTACCTGCAGGTGGGCCTAAATACGCATCATGCATTACACAGCGGCGTTCTTCGGGCAACCAAGAAATTGTAATGGCGTTTCTCCGATTACCAGAGTTGCAATGGCGTTTTCAAAAAGTCGAAGAATTGTAATGGCCT